>CAUYPO010025692.1:0-64705 GCA_963574435.1 Cheirogaleus major | reverse complement strand
ATTTTATGAAGAAGGAAGCTGAGACTCAAAGAGTGTTTTTAATCTACAAAGATTAGGCATATATCATTTTTGCCTGTAAAATATACGATCTTGCCCCAGGGACAGCAGGAATAGCAGACCCTGTGTTACAGGCCTTGGAGTCGTCACCTTCTTTGCAAGTGGCATGTGGTGCTTTGCCTTCCTGGCGTGGCCAAGGGCTCAGCCTCTGCTGTCCCTCAGAAGCCCAGGGGACAGGCAGACCCCTGAGTTGACGCTCGACTGGCGTGTAGCCCTGGGGCTGAGGGAAGCAGGGCAGACCTCGAGAGGAGGAGGAGGAGGAGAAGGAGGAAGAGTCAGGGGGTGGGTGGGCGGGAGGGGGAGGCTCCATCCACACCCTGCTGCCCTTGCCTGGCAGCTGGCGGGAAGACGGAGGTGGGGAGTCTGGTCTCCTATGTCTCTGACATACCGTTCTACAGCCTGTTGTGGTCCTCAAGGGGAAGGGGCCAGGGCTGCTGTGTGGGGGACAGGGGTGCAGATGGCCACCCCACCACTGAGAGAGTGGGCCCTCCCCCATACAACCCCATGGGGGATGCCATCGGGATTAGTGGAATCAGATGTGACTGATGGGACCAGTGGGGGTGGTAACAGACGACTCCAGTGCAATGCCAGAAGGGCAGGCAGAGCCTGGGCTCACCCCAGGCTCTACCTGGTGACTTGAGATGCTTGTCCCCATCAGGTGGGGTGAGGGGACACGCTCACAGGGCAGGGCATTCTGGACATGTGGGTATAGGTGAGGGGAAATGGAGGCACGGCCAGGAGTAGGGGAGGAGGGAACGCAGGTGTGTGGGCAGGCTGAGGAGGAGATGTGCCCCCCCAAGGTCCCCAAAGTGGCAGGCAAGTGAGGGGCCCTGGATGAGGTGGCCTCTCATGCCTTGGCCCTCCCCTTGCAGACATCAAAGGCAGCCTTCGTTGCACCCCCGAAGGCCTCCACCAGCTTGTCTTCCCAGGGAAGGACGTTGCCCAGCAGTGGCCCGGTGCAGTTGGCAATGCCCAGCACCTGGGCAGGTGTCAGGGCGTGGTCCCACAGGTTAAACTGGGCAATGTCACCGACGAAGGCCTGGGTGGCATCAAACCGGCCACCCAGGGTATCCTGGGCCAAGAGAGCAGCAGAGAAAGGAGAGACACAGAGTGAGGGAACAGAAAAGAAAGGCAGGCACTCAGAAAGTCAGATGTCATCCCAGCTGAAGCCCCGCCCCCAAGGCTCAGCCCCGCCCCCAAGGCTCTAGCTCCCTGGGCAGGTCTCTGCCCTCTCTGGCCCTCAGTCTGCCCATCTGAAGAGTGGTGTGGTTCAGCCAAAGAGCAGCCCAAGTCTTACCTGCTCCTGGCCCAGGATAAGGATCCCTTGAGGCTTGATGGGGTGCCAGGCAGCCAGGTTCTCGCCGGAGCCCTGCAGCTCCCCGTCCTGGTAGGCGGACCACAGGCCATCCCTTGTGGTCCAGGCGATGCAGATGTGGTGCCAGCCATTGTCCTTCAGGCTCAGGGGCAGCTGGGCCACCTGGACACAGGTCCCCCAACCTCAGGTCAGAGATGACACAAGGCCCAAGGCTGGAGTAGTGGAGTGGGGGTGGGGAGACCCATGTCCTTCCCTCCAGGGAGTGGCCCAAGGCCTTATTTCACCCTCTCCTTCCTCCAAGCCCAGCGTCTCCCCCCCTGACTCTTCTCCCCTCTTTCCCCAAAACAAGCAGCTCCACTCAGATCACAAGGGACCACCCGGTTTTGGTTTCCAGTTGTTTCTAGGTAGTTTACTCACTCTCTAACAGGCCTGTGAGGTCATGCAGGGCGGGAGCAGGGTCTCACAATCCTATCCTCCCCTGAACACCTCATATAGGGCCCCCCTGCGGCTGGGGCTCAGGAAGTACCAGCAGTGTCAGAGTGAGCCTTGGACTCAGAGGCCAGGCACCGGCGTCTGGCCCTGGTTCTGCCACCAACCCCCTTTGTGACCTTGGGGAGGCTGCTCTTTCCTCCCTGGGCTCTTTCCTCATCTGTAAAGTGAGAAGGTCAAACACGAGATGGCAAACATACAGCCACTGCCTCTTCCTCCACCCAAGGCAGACATGGCTAATCAATCACGAGCCTAGACTCAGCCTCAGACTCTTTCTCATCACATGCTCTGAGAAGCCACTGCTGATTGATTCGAATTGGCCTGTGCGATGAAAGGTACTTGCTGTCTGTGGATTTGGTGCTCCCAAAGGGCTCTTTTGCCTCATAAGTTCTCTGAGATCACAACTTAATATAACATTCTCTGATGCCTATTTAGTGCCCTCAGGCCTTGTTCGGACACTGGGGATATGGATCTGGTCTGGGCCTTAAATGAGCTGAGTTGCCCAGGAAGGAAGGACTTCAGGGACAATACTGCAAGACAAAATAACATAGGGGCCATGAGGGAGGTACAAAGGCTGTGTGAAGGCCTGGGAGGAAGAGGGGGGCGTAGGAACAGAAGGCACGTAATCTGGAAGGACAACAGAACCTGACCATCCCACTGCTGTGCACACCAAGGGCGGCATGGCATGGGCAAAGGCTTAGGAGCTGGAATAAAAGGGGAACCGTGAGCAGTCTGTGAAGCTGGCTGTCAAAAGGACTCCCGAGGTTCCCAGGATAGGGCTGCGCAGTGCCCTGTCCATGGTGCTGAATTCCCACTGATGAGAACTGAGTGCTGAACTTGGGCAAAGCCAAGGATGGCAGCCAGGGGGTGATGAAGGGAACAGGGTAGCAGGACCTAGATGTGGTCCAGCCACTTTGGGGGTTGTAGGGCTTATTGGTCCACAGGAGAAATTCACTACCCTCTGGGCCCATCTCCTTCCTCTTCCTCCTCCTCCTCCTCCTCCTCCTCCTCCTCCTCCTCCTCCTCCAGGACACCCATGAAAGGCACCTTCTGCTGAGCTGGGTTCTGATGGTGTCAGCCACTCCTAGTGGCTCTTTATGGCTGTGGGCTAGTCACAGGTGGGTGTGATATGTGGCATCTACATTTACAGAAGGGTCTCAATAGATCATCACGCCTGCAAGGCCCAAAGCCATGTTGCAGGGGGTGGGTGAGGGGGAACTTTCAGGAGGGGATGAGGATGATAAGATGCTCCCCTCCCTTCCCCCTCAATACCACACCCCCACCACATCACTCCCCCCACCCAAGGCCTGTCCTTGTCCTGCCTTTCAGCCAGGCCGGGGTGGCCCAAGGGCAGAACAGGGCAGAGGTTATGAGGTGGCTTCTGGAGCCCAAGACCCCAAATTGCAGCATCACCCCTTCACCAGCTGTGTGGCCAGCATGCATTATTTCCCCTTCCGGAGCCTCAGCTTCTCCATCTGCAAGATGGGAAGGTCCAGGCTGATAGGCGAGTGAAGTGCTGATTAGCACAGTGCCGGCACAATACAGACAGCTCACTCAGTGCTGGGCTCTGCCCCAAACCCTCTGCATGTGTTTAAGTCACTTATTTCTCACTACAGCTCCATGAGGCAGGGGCTACTATCATTCCAGCTTTACAGATGAGGAAACTGAGGCACAGGGTGGGTAAGTGACTAGTCTATGGTGACACAGTGGTTACAGTGCAGAACCAGGACGCAAATCCGGCATTCAGGCCCAGAGCCTACCCATGGCACCACTCTCCATAGTGCGGAGGGCAGAGGGGCCAGCTCCCGGGGAGTAGAAGGGACAAGGAGTCCACCAGCTCTCCCCTCCCCCCAGGAGGGTCCTTGCACCTCACTTTCTTCTATGTCCAGGAGAATGAGCAGGGCCTGGGGGCAGACACCTCAGGCCCGCCCCCATAGCCGGGGCATTGGGGAAGTCACTGAATCCCCACGAGCCTCACTTGCCTCCTCTGTTAAATGGGAACAACATTTACAGCCTCTGTTGGACACTAGCCCCTCTGCAGCCAGCCCCATGTCTAGGTTGTCTTTCTATTCCCAAGACCCGTCCTGAACACAGTAGGCACTTAATGTGTGCTGAATATGCCGAGTGGGAGAATGAGGAGAACTGACCCGGGTTTGGGCTCAGCATAGAGCAGGTGCTCCCGGAAGGGTCGCCGTCCCCCGCCACTGCCCACCTTGTCGTTGATCAGCAGCTCCATGGGTTCGTGGCCCGCCTCCAGCAGCACGATCTCATTGGCCTGCCCGGGCACCGAGTAGGAGAAGGGGGTGCCCTGGCCGGTGCCGCCCGACCTGGACCGCAGCCACATGCAGGCGGTGAACGCGTAGAGCTCAGGCAGCGCCTTCCGCACGCGGGCGTACATGTAGTTGTTGCGGAAGGGGATGCTGACCTTGAAGGCGTCCGGGGGGCTGTAGGCCGAGGACCCTGAGGGTGGCAAGGCAGACATGTTGGGGTCGGCGGACTCTGACAAGGGCGGGGTGGGCAGGGCACACTCCAGAAGGAGAGCTAACAGCTTCTGGGCACCTGCTGCGCGCCAGGTGCCTTCAGGGCCTTCTCTGCTGTGCCTTAGCATTGAGCAGCATGGTTAAAGCCCAAGGGCTTGGGATCTGAGACATCCCAAGTTCGAATCCCGTCTCTGCCACTTCCCAGCCATGTGATCTTCACCAAGTTAAACCTCTCTGGGCCTCAGTTTCCTCAGGAACACAAGGGAACACTACTTCCTCCCTCCAAGTTGGGTGAGGGTTGAGGGGGACAGAGTGTGTGAAGGGCCTGGCCCATAGTAAATGCTCAATCAATGTTAGCTGTCATGATGACCAGCATTTTTTAGAGTTTTTTCCTATTTAATGAGCAGTATATATAGTGCCTTCTACGTGGCAGGCACTATTCTAAGTGCTTTTATAATACATTATTTCATTCCTTGTAACAGCGCTGTGAGGTGGACGCTATTATAATCCTCATTTCACAGATGAGGGAACCTTGCACAGAGAGGTTAAGTAATCTTCTCAAGGCCACACAGCTAGTAAGTGGCAGAGCTGGGATTTGAACAGAACAATCTTGGGACTCCCTGGTCTTCAAGGTGTCTTCTAACTCAGAGTTTCTGGCATTCTATGTCTTGAATATCAGATGGCTTTCTGCAGGGGGTAGATGGGAGAGTCACTGCCTCCAAGGGGAGGGGACACACCCACCACACACACCTCCAGGGTAGGAGTCCTGGGCACTGCCATCTGCCTGTCACTTCACCATTCCCAGTTCCTGGAGAATCCCCTCCCCCAGCTGGTTGGTAAGAGCTGGGGGTTCTGGGCTGGGGCCAGGGATGTGGACCCAAGGTTCCTGGACCCGGCTGGGGCTTGGGGTAAAGGCTGACAGGGTGCATCATGGTAGGAGAGGAAGGGGCTCACTGACGGCCACTTTAAACCTATTTCTTAGATGAGGAAGTTGAGCCCCGAGAAGGGAGGTGACTTGCACAGGAGCACGCAGATGTCCAACTGGGTGACCTCCCTCCCTCTGCCGTGCAGCCTCGTCGTGAGTGGGCATTTCCCCTGATCCCTTAGGAGACTCCATTAGAGGGACCGGTGGCAGGACTGAGTAGGACACAGGCTGCCTCTCCTGTCCCTGTGCTCCAGCCAGGATGCTGCCCCCAGCCCACCAGGCCTGTCCCTCCCCTGCGTGTAGACCTACCTCCTCCAGGAAGCTGCCTGGATTTTCTTCTCCTGAACTTCTGTTCCCCATCTAAGCCAGTCCCAGATAATTTCTCATGGTGCCCCCATGTCTATAAGCCTCTTAAGAGTGGTCCTCACAAGATTTCAAAGCCAGAAGGTCCCTGAGAGCTCATGAATCCTGA
Source organism: Cheirogaleus major (assembly GCA_963574435.1). NCBI lineage: Eukaryota > Metazoa > Chordata > Mammalia > Primates > Cheirogaleidae > Cheirogaleus > Cheirogaleus major. The sequence continues at coordinate 58,967 of CAUYPO010025692.1, read as the reverse complement.
TCCCACCCCACTCCTCAGATGAGGAAAACTGAGGCCTGGGGAAAAGGAGTGACCTTCCAAGGCCACAGAGCAAGCCAGTGACAGATGTGGAACCAGAAGCCAGGTCTCCTCACGCTCATACCTGTACATGTCTGTTATGTTTCTCTGAACCCCTGGCAGGGCCAGGCCCAGGTGGTAAACAAATGACAAAATCCTGACTGATTCATTGAAGGTGCTATTTTGAGTGGGGTTAAATGCATGACCATGGATGGAGTCACACCTGCTTTGAGGTCTAGATCCACCACTTCTTGGCTGTGTGACCTTGAGTAAGTCACTTGACCTCTCTGAGCCTCAGTTTTCTCATGTGTAAAAACTGTGAAGATTAAATCAGCTGATGTTTCAAGTACTTAGCCCAATCTCAGGACATAGAATGTGCCAGAAAATGGTAACTGTTAATAATAACTTTGATAGCGATAATATCCCTGAATTATTCTCTCCATCTTGTGTTCCACAGCTGCCTCCTTACCCTCCCACCCAGCATTAGCCTCTGGAGAGCGTGAACGTGTTTTTTTGAGTGGATCTGTCACCCCAGGGACCCCGCCAAGGACACCGTGCCCTCTGCGGGGCCCAGACCCACCGTGCTCCAGCTCGGCCAGGCGGTCCTGCAGCGTGTCCAGCTCCTTCTCCACCTCCTGCCGCTGCCGGCGGCTGCTGTGACTAAGGGCCGCGCGCTCCTTCTCCAGCGCCAGCACCTGGGCCAGCAGCTGCCCCTCTAGCTGGTCCATCTTGGAGTGCAGCGCGGTGGGCGCCACGGGGGCGGGGGCCGGGCCAGTCGAGAGGTTCACGCGGGCTGGGAGCTCTTGCTGCTCACGGGGCAGAGAAAGAGGGCGTGAGAGGTCACCTCGGGGGAGGAAGGAAAGGCACGGGCACCGAGATGCCCACCGCCCCTGCTCAGTGACCCCCACACGCACAGTGGGGATGGCAATGCCAGCCGCAGGCGACAGACGTGTCCCGGGCACCTGTTCCTGGCGCTGGTGCATGGTGGCGAGCAGCAGGCAGAGCTGGCCCTGCCCCCAGGACAGCTCAGCCTGTGGCGGGGGTGCGGGCCAGGCATGGAGGGCCGTGAAGGCTCCCAGGCGGTTCCCGTGCACAGTCAGGATGGAGAGCCACTGTCCTAGTCCTTCCCAGCTGCAAGGCTGGACACTAACTGGCCGGTAAAGGGGCGGACTGTCGTAGTCTCTGCTCATTCACTCACCGGCTCCTCTAAAACGGGACTGTGCATGAGGCTCTGTGTAGGCACTGGGCAGACCCTGGGGCACAAACCGGGGCTTCTGGAACAAGACTCCAGTAGCCTGGCCGTTCCAGGGTGGCAGGTGGTTAAAATCACATACTCTGGAGTCAGACAGCCAAGGGTTCAAATCCAGCTTGGGAACCAACCTGCTGTGTGACCCGGGGAAAATCCCTTGACTTCTCTGAACTTGTTTACTCGTGGGACAGCTGGACCTATTTGGAGGGCTGTGGGGAGGATTAAGTGGTAAATGCCAATAAACAGCGCCTGCTTATTGTCATTACTGGCTAGGGCAGAGTGTTCCTGGGTGGGCTCTGACACCCCTATCCCCACCCCAGGATGAGGACAAAGTGTTTAGAGTCCCCTCTGCTCCCAACCTGTCTTAAAGACTCCAGTGGGCAGGAGATTGGGGCAGGAGCTGGAGAGGCCTCTCCTTCCCCCTCTCCTGCTGGAAGAAGCCCCTTCTGGGGTGGAGGAAGGCAGATGAGGCCACCGTTTCAGACTCTTGGAGGGGATAGTCTCTGGCAGACATGTCATGGAAACATCAGTAGGAGATTCATGATTCAATGAGCTGCTAGGAGCCAAATTAGACCTTTGCCATCCCCCTGGCTTCCCCACCCCCTCCAAGGTCCCCACTGCCAGGCCTGGTGCCGCCACTCTCCCCAGGGCCTGGGAAGTTCCCGCTCAGCCTGGCCCTGGGCCCTGCCTCGAAGCTTAGGCCCCAGACGTGAGCACATTGAATCCTCCTGATCCATTCACCGAGCGATGCTCCATGAGCACCTGCCATGTGCCGGGCCCGCCCGGGTGCTGGGACACAGCTGAGGGCAAAACAGAAAGCCAAGAGCACTGCATCTCCCGGCGTCCTGTGCCAGAGACCCCCCCATCCTTACTGGCCTAGCCCTGGCCTTGCCAGTCATTTGCTGGGTGACACTGGCAAGTACCTTAACCTCTCTGACCCCCTTTTCTAGCCATGTGACAAGGGGATAAACGTGTCCCCTGCATCAAAGTGGTGGAGGGTAGAGTGCCACTGCCATGCTCAGTGCCTGAGACACAGGAGCTGCCACTGTGGACAGTGATGTGGCCTCAAGCTGAGGGGTTGGAGGGACCAACACTGGGCCCTGCCACTGCACCCAAGGGTGCCGGCAGGTGGGGTAGCCCCTCTGGTATCATCTTTCTTCTTCTATAAGATGGGTGCATGGAAGGCCCAACTTGCCGGGCCGTGGTTAGGATTAAATGATGGCGTGTAGGGGAAGGGCCCGGCCCAAAGCCTGGCCCGGTGGTGTCAAGGGCCTGGTTTCGGGTGCTTGGGGTGGGCGGGAAGACTTGAACGGGATGCTCTTAGCTGCGGCCTGAGCCCTGCAGGCACCTTGCAAATGTTCAGTTGCTGAGTCTGTTTAATGCGCCTGTGCTGTAGGGACCACCAGTCCCTGTTTCATAGGCAAGAAACTAGGGTGACAGAGTCACCCAAGGTCACACCAGGGGCAAGCAGCAGAGCTGGGACCAAGTCTGGCAGGCTGGCCTTCCCATCTCCTCTGCCTCACTCACCACGTGGCTCCTCTTGGCCCCTGCCGGTGGCCCCTGTGGAAGCCCTTCTCCCTCTCTGTCCCACCTGTCCCCAAGCCTGCCGAGTGGCTCCTGTTGGAGAGGTGAGCTGCCTCAAAGGGTGGAGGGTCTGGTGCCAGCTCACACTCAGCACCCTCTTCTGCTGTGGTGGGAGGGCTGAGGACCAGCGTCCCATGCCAGGCTGTGCAATGGGGCAACGGCACCCAAGTCACTGGGGTTATCCAGGCTGGCTCTAGAAAGGGACCTCATGAAGCAGTAGGAAGGGTCCAGCCATCATCATCCTCCTCCCACCCATGTAAGAGGTCCCAGCCACCCACCCATGCTTGGCCTGGCGGGTGTGGGGGGGGACAGATGAGTCGTGCAGCACGTCTGGCCACCCCGTTACACCGTCTGTGCTACCCTGAGGGCTCGTTCTAACTGCCACAGTCCCTACAAGTCCTGGCTTTGGTGCGAACTAACCACAAAGCCTCAGCTTCCCCTGCCATAAAATGGGGACAACAGGCCCCACTCCATCCATCACCAGGACAGAAGGAAAAAGATGGGAAGAAAGAACAGAAGTGACAGGTGACAAGCCCTCATGGACTATAAAAGCATAATGCAAGCCGGGAGGCTTGACCACGTCAGCTGCCGGGGAGCCTGCTGCTGCCACAGGCTTCGTGTGGCCACAGACGGCCCACGGGGAGACAGAGCCAGCCACCCACGGGACTGAGATGCTGGACCTCCAGTTAGCTCACAGGGTGCGTCCCACCCAGGGCTGCATTCCACCCTGGCCCCGCACTGCTCTGTGCCCCGGCCCCCACCCTCCTCTGTGCCAAGCTTGAGGCCAGAGGGGCAACGCTGAACGAGACCACACGCCAGGCTGCCCTTGGCACTGTGCACGTATTTACTCATGAATCCTCAGCCACTCGCTGGGCTTGGCACGCTCAGCGTCCCCATTTCACAGATGGGAAATCGAGGCAGGAGTCCTTTTGATTGGTCTACAATGACGGGGCTGGGCAAAGCTACATTCTTGGAGCCATCGTGTTCTCTCCCTAGCCAAGCGTCCTCCCCGCTCAGAGGCAGGAAGAACTGCCAGGAAGAAGGGGGTGTCGAGGCTATTTACACAGATGCTGTTTCGAGGAGAAAACGTGCAGGCGCTGTGTGTGTGTGTGTGTCTGTGTGTGTGTCTGTGTGCAGGCGCACAAGCTGTTCTTTTGTCAGAGCCCCCAGCTCTGCCGTGGCCAGGAAGGCCAGGGAGGCGGTGGGCTCCCCGGATCGTGTGTGAGCCCCTCCTCATCCCAGAGTCTGAATCAGAAGAACACGACTCCCCCCACCTCCCATCTGCTGTGGGTGCGGGCTGTGCCGCGTGGGCTCCGGCCTGATGCCAGGTGGGCCCCCGGCCCAAGGCGGTGGGGGGACAATGACGCCAACACCCCCACTCAGCTCCTGATGGGCAGGAGAATGGAGGCTGGGAGCCTGCGGTGGGGTCTGGTGAGAGTCTGCTGGGCCCGAGCCAGAGCCTGGGGTTCTAGGCCCAGCTCAGCCGCTCACGCGCCGGGCTCGTTAGCACGCTGACGGCAGCAGCTGTCCCCACTGGGCACTCACCGGGTGCCAGGCCCTGCACAGGGCAACTGTGCAAACATGTCTCAATCTCGCTCAACAACCCGGGGAAGTAAGGAGGCCCACTCTGCAGATGAGGGAACTGAGGTGCAGGGAGGTGAGGCTGCCTGCCTAAGGTCACACAGCTGCAAAAGTGGCAGAGCCAGGACTCTGGGTTCCTGAACCTGTGCCCATTCCTCAGTCCTACCTTGACAGTCTGGGTCTCAGTTTGTTGATCTACCAAGTGGGCACAGTGCTGGTGGCCCTGCCTACCTTGAAGGCCAGCGGGAGAGGTTCTAGTGGCCATGAGGAGACCGCAGAGCAGGGCTGCTTCACAAAGGGGGCCTGATGGGAGGGTCCTGCCAGTGTGCGGTGGCTGAGGTTGGGGGCACATGGGGAAGCCCTAACCACCTCGTCCCCACCCGGGGTCTGCTCCCTTCCTGCAGGGGGCTGAAGGAAGGTGCGGGACTTCAGGGTCAGGGTCCCACCCTCTGCACAGCCCACCCCTGCCTGGACAGCACAGGGCTTGGCTCCGGGGGCAGCAGGGCCGGGTGGAAAGTGAACAGACTCCGGGGCAGCAGCATGGGTCACAATCACCCCCCCTTCCCCACCCAATCACCCCCAAGTCTTGTGTGACTCCTGCCCAGGCTCACACCCTGGGTCTACCAGCTCAGCGACCTTGTGTAAGGTTGCTGTGCCTCAGTTTCTCCACTGGCCAAAAAGGGTAAAATAATACTATCTCACAGCATTGTAGTGAGGATTGAATGGGTTCATAGAGACAAGGTTCTTACAGTAGAGTTGGCACACAGAGGGCCACATGAGTGCCAGTGATCAGTATTAGGACTAACGCCACTTGAACACCTCTCGAAGTGTTCCACCTTTCTGCACCTCCAACCCTAAATCTGTTTGTGGAATCATTATATGGAGAGAAAAAGCAGGTTACAGAGCAGTTGGATATCATTTATATAAAGTTGTAAAACATTCAACCGCGTGTGATGCATGGTCAAGGGACACACGAATGGGGGTAAACGCATGAGAGATGCACGGGGGAGGGCGATGCAAATTCACGACGTGTGGCCGTTCGGGGGCGGGTGGCCGGTGCTGGCATGGGGGAGGTTCTGGCAAGGCAGCCACCGGCCGGACACATTTGGGTCTTGAGTCTGGGCAGGCACCTGGGTGGCATTCTCTGTACCTTTTTTTCCTGTCTAAAATACTTCACACTGATTTTCCTTTAAAAATGGGGAAAAACTTTGCAAAGTGGAGACTGTAATGGTCAAATCTAACCCTGACTCTTACCCAGGGCCTCACTCAGCTCCTCTGCATCTCCCTTGTCCTGGCTGCTGTCCCCTGGGCTGTGTTGCAGCTTCCACTCCAGCCCTTGCCACACAGCAGCCAGAGGCAAGTCCAGCCTCGCTGCTCTGTTTAAAACCCTTCCCTAGCCCGCTCCACTCACCAATAAAGTCCCTGTCCTTCTAGCCTCAGCCCTCACGACACAGCCCACACTCACCGCCCCCACCCCCACAACTGCAGGCTCCAGGTCCCTCCCACGGAAAGTCCCCAGCTGCCCAACTGCCCTGAGCAACCTCTCACCCTAAGGCCTCCGCACATGCTGTTCCTTCTGCCAAGAACACTCTTCCAGCCCCTCCTCTGCCCAGTGACTGCTCACTCCCCAAATGGGAGCTCTCAATGCCTGAGCTAAGATGCTCCATGGGGAGAGGAGAAGAGGGCCCCAGGGCTTCTCTGGCAGGGCTGCGGAGCACTCACTCGCTCATCCACTCATCCGTCCGTCAGCGGGTGCTGCAGTGCGCTGCGGCAACGTGTGCTGCGGTTGTGCACACGGACTCGCACGTCAGGCAGGCGGGTGTCATTTCCGGGCTCCTCATTTACTAGATCTGTGTCCTTGGGCAAGTTGCTCAACTCCTCTCACCCTCAGTTTCCTCATTTGTAAAATGGGGGTCATACATCGGGGATGTGAGCAATGATGGAATGAAAGAATAAAGTCTGGCGTATCATGGAACTGATCAGTGGTTGCCACCACTATTACTATCATCCACTATTACTGAGAGGCAGGAGGTCACACTGCGTAACAGTATGCACCCTAGAGCCAGACGGTCTGGATCGAAACACCAGCGGAGTGGCCTAGGCAAGTTTCTGAGTCTCTCTGAGCCTCAGCTTCCTCATCTGTAAAATGGGGATAATGATGGTCCCATGGCTCTTGTGGGACTCAGTCGACAGGCCTGGCACAGAGTGTGAGCTCGTCCCTGCTGCCTCCCACCGAGTGCCAGGTGCACATAGTGCCCTGTGCCTGCCACAGGCGGTGCTCCCACCTGGCAGGGAGACAGACGGCGCGCTGGGACGGCCAGGGCACTGGGCACGGAGCGACAGACTCTGCCAGGGTGGGAGTGGGGGAGCCCATGTGGGGTGCCTGTGTCACCCCATCCTCCCGTCCCGCCTTCGTCTCCAGGGTCAAGCCCAGCAGGCCACTCTGTCCTCATCCAACCTAGGCGGAGGTCGGGGAGAGCGAGGGGCAGAGGGCAGAGTGGTTCGGATCGTCCTGGGCCCCAGTGCCAATTTGGAGCCGGAGTGAAAAGAAGACAAATGGGGAGGAGGATGAGGAAGGGCGAGGAAGGCTCTCTCGGGAGGTGGGAGCAGGGCATGGCCGGCCATGCCCCCTGGGCTCCGAAGCCCCTCAGTGTGCCTTAGGATGCTTCTGGCACCAGGCCCCTCGATTCACTCTTCAAGTACTCCCTGTCAGGCTGCTGCTGCCACAAGGCCACCCAGGACTTGTGCTCAGGCCCTGCCTGCCCACACGACCCCGGGGCCCTGGCCAGGAGTCCTCAGCAAAGACCAAGCCCCCGCCCCCAGCCACTTTAGCCAGGAATCCTGGCTGTGGCTTTGGCTCAGCCTCTGCCGCGTGTGGCTGTGGCAAGGCCCTCGCCTCTCTGAGCCTCAGTTTCCCCTGGAGTAAAACAAGGGCCGTGGGGCACATAAGTGCTTCCATTCGGGGTTGGTTGGCCCAATCCCTGTCCACAGGGATCCATGAGGACGACGCACCCAAGACTGTCCTGCGGAGACCCCACCACGTCCTCCATGCGGGGGAGCACAGCCCTCTGACTTCATTCCACCTCCTACAGGCAAAGACTTCACAAAGCGGCCAATAAACACGAGAAAAGGTGCTCGACATCATGAATCATCAGAGAAATACAAATTCAAACCACAATGAGTCCACTACACGCCCACCAGAACAGCAGTATTTTTAAAATGACCACACCAAGGTTGGCGAGGTGCACACGCAGGTGGGCGTGTAAACTCTCACAGCCACTTCGGGAAGACGGTTGGCAGTACCTACTGACGCTAAATATATGCCCATCCTGCGACCCAGGCAGCCCACTCCTGGGGACAGATCCAGGAGAAATGAGGGCTGACAGCCACCAAGAGATTTCACAAGAATGTTCATAGCAGCTTTATTCGCAATATCAGAAACAACTCAAATGTCCCTCCATAGGACGGGTAAATGGATTACGGCACAGCCACGCAACGAAACACCACAACAGCGAAATGAAAAACAACAAACCACTGATATATGCAACACGACGGGATGGCACAGACATGTGTTAAATAAAAAAGCCACCAGACACAAAGCTGCACAGCTGTCTGAGTCCATTTGCATGAAGTCCAAACACAGGCAAAACTGATGTCTGGTCAGAGAAGCCAGATTGTGGTTCTCTGGGGAAGTACTGACTTTGGGGGGCACAGGGGAGCCTTCTGTGGTGCTAGAGATGTTCTGATTCTTGAGCTGAGTGGCGCTTTCATCGGTGTACCCATAAAAACATTTTCACTGAATTGTCCACTTAAGCTCTGTGTCCTTTCTAAGTTAGAGACGTGAGCTCTTACATATCTTGAATGTAAGATATACCTAAAAAAAAAATGTCCCACAGGTACGGCTCTGCCTTCTGCCTAAGCAGCTCTTACCAGGCTCGGGACAGCAGAAAGGGTCTCCTTTCCTGGAGGATGGACTGCTGGGATGGGAGGCTTCAAGGGCACAGGATGACAGAGCAAGAGGGATCTTCTGGGACATCCTGCCCACCTCCCCCATTTGACAGATGGGCAAACTGAGGATCAGAGAAGAGAGGAGATTTTCTGAGGTCACAGCAAGCGAGTGGCAAAGCTGGGGTTGAAAAATCCATGTTTCTTTCTAGAATGAAAGTGCCACCACTGGCAGGAGTAGGAGGTTCAAGGCCTCCCAGGGTGAGTGTCCCATCTGGAGACAGGGGGAGGCCAGCCACAGGGAGAGGGCCCAGTGGGGTCTGCAGATGGCTGGAGTGCAGTCCCCCATCCTCATGCCAGCGATCATTCACCAAGTGCTTACTCCCCGCCAGGCCCTATGCCACAGGCTCTACTATGATCTCATTTAATCCCAGGAGGGAGGGGCTGTTTTTAATCTCCATTTCACACATAGGAAATTGAGGCTGAGGAAGCTAAGCATCTTGCCTAAGGTCACAGAACTGTCAAATGACAGAGCTGGAATGTGAACCCAGGTGACCTGCTAGGTCTGCGTCCCTCACACTCTCTGAGCCTCCACTTCCTCACCTGTGAGACGGGACCGTGCCCGGCCTGCTTCACAGGACCGAAGCCTGCACGGGCTGCCGTGGACGCAGCGAGTGCACAGTGAGACTTAGCCGGTAACGGCCGCAGCAGCACAGGTCCCACAGCCGGCGAGTCTCCTTGATCTTGCCAGCCAGCAGGACACGCGTCTGAGGACTGGCCTTCGTCCCTCTCGCTCCAGGTGCACTGAGACAGAAATGGTTCAGGACAGCATCCGGCACCAGGCACTGTCCTCGCCTGTCTTCCTCACTCTCCCGAAGGTGGGCGAGGCCGGACCCCTCCAGCCGAGACTGGAGATGATGATGAAGAACAAGGCTCTGGAGCTGCACACGGGGCTCCACTGCTGTGTGACTTGGGGCCAGTGTCTTAACCTCTCTAAACCTAGGTAAAAGGGGGCTAGAATAGCACCTCCCCCCAAGAGATTTTATGAGGATTAAATGAGGTAATGCACAGCGCCTGACGCACGGGGAGTGCCCGGTAAGCGTGCGCTGTAATGGTTACGTGGCTCCCACTCAAGGACGGGGGGAGGAGACTAGCTTGCCAGGCTGGGTTAAGGATATGGTTTATGTCCAAGAAATGTATTTAAATCAATCTCGAAGTTCCACTGTACACATATATTAAGTTAGCACAAAAATGGAACGCTGGAACATGCTTACATAGCCCGTCGCCACATAAATGGGCCAACTCTCCTGGAAAGTGGTTCTTGGCCACAGCCACAAAAAGTCAATATCCTCTGACCCAGTAATACCACTCCTGGGAATTCCGCCTAAAGGAATAATTCAACAGACTTAAAAAGAAAAAAACAAACAACTCTCTGCATGAAATGGATCCTGCGAGGAGCATCTAGAAGAAAAATAATTAGAAACAACCTACGTCTCCAGTAACAGGAGCCGGGCAAGTGGACTGATGGATGGTGGCGCCGCAGCTGAGTCTGGGGCATTAAGGCGGTCATTAAAACGGTAATTACACGCGGCTTTGTGACAATGGCTGCATGTGGATGAGGACTGAAAGGGGGCTGCAGAAGGGAGAAAATAACGCAAGTAAATGTGATTTTTCCCCCCAAAAAACCTTTTTGACTTTTTTTCAATGGACGGCAATAACAAGCATGAAAAGAGAAGAGGACAGCTCGATCTGCCCTCCCCCCTTTTGCAGTCAGTCTGTGGGGTGGGGGAGGGGTGGTGCAGGGCTGTGCCGGGTGGAGATGGGCAGGAAGTGTGAGGGTTATGGGGGCTTGGGTGGGGTAGGAAGGGGATAGAGTGTGATGGGGAAGGCCTCTGGGAAGAAGTGTCCTCAGAGAGACTCTTCGATGAGGATCAGGGTTGTGCCGGGGTGAGCAAGGCAGAGGCAAAAAAGAGCCGAGAGAGGGGCCAGGAGAGAAGGCCACATCTGAAGTGCATTGTGGGAGTGGGCCGAGGTGCTCACACCACAGGGGAGCCTGTGGGCTTAAGGAAGACGGCTGGGGCTGCCTGGAGGACAGAAGGAGGGGCGTGCCTGCAGGCAGGAGACGTCACAGAGAGGAGGGAGACCAGGACTAGGGGGGCGAGGGTGGAGCCAAGGACGTCTTCTCAGAGCACACCGAGCAGAGGTGGAACAGTGAGACTGGGGGCTGGTGGCCCGTCCAGGGACATGTCGGGGGATCGATGGTCTGGAGCTTGAGAAGGAACCCTGGGCTGGAGACTAGGCTTTGGCACGGGGGCCCACCGTGGAGTGGGCGTTGGAAGCCTCAGGGAAAGTGAGAGCCAAGGGGGGAACAAGCCTTAAAGGAGGAGGACCCTGCAAGGAGACAGAGGCAGCAGAGAGGGAGAAGGTGGGGCGTCGAGAGAGGCATCTGGAAGCCAAGGGCATAGAGATCAGTAGGATAAAATGATCAGTGGGGTCAGATGTCACAGAGGGGTCCAACAAGGGAAGGACTGAAACGTCCCCGTTCAGTTTATCAACTTTGGGGACAGTTACCAAGAGCACTTTCAGCGTGCCCTGTGGGAGAGAAAGTGGACCTCGCAAATCTGGGGGTTATGAGAATATTAGATGAGAAGAGAGGGGAGAAATCAGACGGTGACTAAAGGGTGCATGGGACCCAGCCAAGGCCAGATGTTGACCCTTCGTCTGTTGGGCTCCAGACCCCAGCCCCTCCCAAAGGGTCCAAGGAGACTGGCTGTGGCCACTGGCAGGCTCAGAAGGCAGACTTGGTGGCCAAACAGCCCCCTGCCTTTCTTGGTCCATGGCGTTGCACTCAGAAAAGAGGAGGAGTGTACGTGGGGAAGCCAGGGCTCCCCCAGCCTGGAAGGGTGACCCGTTGCCAAATCCTAGCCGCCAGGATACCCCCAAGCTCAGCAGGCTGACCGGAAGGGAGGCCACCCTGCCAAGTGCTGCAGGTGCTGGAGGAACAGGTCCAGGGCAAGTCCTGCCCTGCCAGCCCCAGACGTGGGAGGAGCCACCTGTGCCATCTGGGCGTGGGGGCAGGGGCTATGGCAAGCAAGAGGAAGTTTACTGAAAATCAAATCTTTTTTTTTAACATTAATAAAACCTGTTTTCTAAAAGGTGGGTTTGTTCCCATTTTGATTTTTTGCAGTATTTTAAAAATTAGTAATATTATAGCTTAACGATAAAAATAGCAGTCACTTAAATGGATTGAGCATAACTGTGTTCTGGGCCCTTCATATAAACTTACTTAATCCTCCTAACACCCCAGTAAGGTAGGTGCTATTATTATCCCCATTTTACAGGTAAGGAAACTGAGACTCCCCTTCACTGTGGACTTTGAGTTTTTCCCTGATTATTTTCTTGCTCTTGACTCTCTCATCCCAGAAACCCCTCAGAGCAGCGGCGGGGCAGAGGGGTTGCGGGCCTGGCCTTCCTCCTGCCTCTGCCACCCCCAGTCAGAGGTTTCTGAGCCGGTTTTCCCATCTGTAAGGTGAGGGGCTGGCTGCAGTGGCCGCCTGACTCTGCTCTGCCACCCTGGGTGATGCTCTGGAAGGCTGCCGGACCACAGCATCTTCAGTCAACCTTCCACATCACTTCCCGTGGGCATGGCCTGATGCTGCTCACCCAGGATTTAACATAAGAGCCACGAGGTCAGGGCAGGGGCGCTGCATTTACTTCCTTCCGACATCTCTCCTTCCTCCCACTTGCCTGCTGCCCTCCATCTGGGGGACGTACGGAGGGGCAGCGGGTGCTTTGGCCTCTTTCTCCCCCTCCTACCACAGAGGGAATTTTGCTACCCTCCTTCCTTGTGGTCTGGAAATCAGTCCATGGCTGAGGGTGGTCAGCTGTCCTGCCTAGTCTGACTCATCCTTTTGGGGAACCCAAATTTGTTCTCATGGGGAAAAAGGTGGCCTTGGGACTCCAAGGGGGAAAGGACTGGCCCAGGGTCACAAGACAGCCAAGTGCAGGCTCCTCCCTGCCTGACCCTGTGCCTCTGACCCAGAGCCTTGGCCAGGAAAGCCTGGCAGAGGTGGGTGGAGGAGGAGCTCTCCTGCGGCCCTACTCTCCATCTGGCCCCCACCCCACAGCTGGGGGCTTCCAGGCATATGAGCTCTTGCCAAGGTGCGGTCTCTAGTCCCAGGGAGGGTGGGGGATTCGGGTGGGAGACGGTGAGGGACACCCAGGTTTGCCTTACGAGGCACTCAGTCCCTGGCTTTTTGGAAGGAGAGGAGCACCCGGAGTCCCTTAGACAGGCATCCTGTCTCCTGACTATAGAGAGTGAGCATGGAGCTGGTGATGATTTGGGGGTGTCTGGAAGAAGGAAATGAAATGGACATTGAATGAGATCCTAGTCCACGCTGATCATGTTACATACCCACGTTGTAATCAATTTCCACAACCAGTGGACACTGTTACACCCATTTAACAGACGTGGAAACCGAGGCTCAGAGAGGTGTCTGGCGAGGGAAAAGTATCCCAAATGAGCCTTTCGGGCGCACCCCTGTGCCTTAGTCTCTGTGCCAGACGCCAGTCCCTGTTCCCTGACGGAATCCTCCCGCCCTGCCAGCGAAGGAGTGATGCTCCTGTTACACAGACGGAAGACCCGAGGTGGGAGACCCACGGGCGGCGTCTGCCGGCCCAGGATGCGCCCGAGCGCCCACCGCGACCGCGCGGCCCCTCCCGCCCGGGAGGCTCCCCCGACGGCGCGCGGCGCTCACCTCCAGGCGGTCGATGCGGTCCCGGAGGGCGCGCACGGCGTCCTCCAGCTCGACGATGAGCGCGGGCGAGTCCCCCGGCCCGTCGGCCATGGCGTCGCGGCGCGGCCCGGCGTCCTGGAGGCCGCGCGGCAGGCCGCTCTCGCAGCGGCCCAGCTTGCCGGTGAGCTCGCGGATGGTGTCCTGGTCGGCGCGGATGCGCGCCTCCTGCTGCAGCGCCGTCTGGCGCAGCTGCTCGGCCGTGCTCTGCAGCAGCAGCAGCTCCTCGCGCTCGCCGGGCGCCGCGCCCGCCGCGTCCCCCTGCTCGGCCCCCGACGGGCAGGCGGCCGCCAGCGGCGTGCACAGGAAGCGGCTGAAGAGCAGCCCGGGCGGCAGCGGGTGCGCGCTGGCCGCAGGCGCCCCGGGCAGCGCCGGGGGCCCGGCCGAGCCGCCCGCGCCGTGCAGCGCGCTCAGGCTGCGCTGCGGGCCCGGGGACGCGGCGGCGCCCGAGGCGGCCGAGGCGGCCGAGGCGTTGTCGGCGCCGCCGGGCAGCGCCCGCGCCGGGCTGGCCGCCAGGGGCACGCTGGCGATGATGCAGATGACGGCACCGAGGAACGCCAGCATGCCCGCGGCCAGCAGCACGGCCAGGAACTTCAGCGTGAGGCGGGAGGCGGGGGCGCCCGAGGCCCCCGGCAGGCGCGGCGGCGGGGTCGGGGCGCGGGGCCCGGGCGCGCGGGGCCGGCGCGGGAGCCGGAGCCGGAGCCGGAGCCGGAGCCGGAGCTGTCGCCGCGGCCGCTGCTGCCGCCGCTCTGAGCCCGGGCGGCGGGAGGAGGAGAGGGCGGCGGGCGGCGGGGAGGGGGAGCGGGCGCGGCGGCCCCGCCCCACTCGCTCCCCCGGGCCGGCCCTGGCCCAGCCCCGCACCCGTTCCGTGCCGGGCGCCGGGGTGGGGGAGCCGCTGGCGATGCGGCAAGGAGCGGGGGCAGCGCCCAGGACTTTGTCTTGCTGCTGTCACAGCACAGAGGGCGGCTACCCGATGGCCGCGTGGCGGGGCTCCTGGGCGAGCCCCCACTCCCACCCTTCTTGTGCTCTGGCCCCCTCCCCATACCTGTAATGCTGACAGCTACCTGGGAAGGAGCTTTCCTCCGAGAGGGGCTCTGTGCTGGGCGTGCTATAAACTTGGCCATCATTAAGCCTCACGGTGGACATGCTGACATTACAAATGGGGAAACTGAGGACCACCGAGGTCATGTCGCTGTCATGGTCACACAGGTAGATGCATTAGAGCAGCCTTTGACCTCAGGCACGTCTGACTGGACCCAGACTACCAGATGCAGCAGGAGTGGGAGCAGTTGGAAGAGAGGCCAGTTTTGGGGGGGAGGGGTTTGACCTAACCTGCTTGTCACTCCCTACCTCCATCCTCCTGAAGGAGCAGAGTTCACTCCCCTCCACCCCCACCAAAAAGAAAATCTTCCTGTGATCTCAGAGGGTGGTAGAAATTCCCTCCTCTGTATCCTTGGGGGGCACTGAGCGTCAGAGGTGGCAGGGAAGACCCTCCCCCCTTGCAGACTGTGATAGGTTGGCTAGCGCAGGCCTGGTGGGCACGAGGACCAGGGCGGAAGGAACAGCGGGAATGGGAGTGGGCTGTGGCGTGGGGGTGGAGGAGGAGCCCTGTACTATCTCCTGTCAAAAATGTCTATATATATTTTGTTGAAAATTAACTTTGCAACTAAAAACTTTTAAAAAGAACCCTACTATCCTTCACAATTCAGCTCCAGCACCAATTTTCTGTGAGGCCTTTTCTGACCAACACGTGTTCCCAGGGCCGGAAAGGTGCCCAGAAGGCTGCAGAGGGTCCCAGCTGTCTCCCTTCCAAGCCTGCATCCTGGACTTGCAGGAAGGCACACAGCAGGGTCTCTGGACCACCACGGTGACTGTTGTGGTCTCCAGGGGTCGTCACGTAGTGCTGCTGATGTGGAGAGACCAGAACATTTCTGAGGAGGCAACAGCCCTGGGGGACCCTGTCTGGCCGCTGGGATTTTGTCGAGGGGTCCTGGGCATGTGCCCTACCTGCTCCCTCTAACACCCATTGGAATGATGTCCGTGCTGCTCACACCACTTCTGGGAGTCGGGGATTTTTTTCCAGACCTGAGTTGTAAAATAGGAGTGAATCAAATGCAAGCTCTGCACACAATGAACCCCAGAGCCGTGTGTGTGGATGTGCGTTAGTACTCGCTAAAGCAGTGACCTGAAAACTCAGCCCAGGCAGCACGGCGTGGAAGAACCATCTCCAGGATGGAGAGATGGGCCAGGCTCTCTGAAGGCAAAGGTAGGCAGTATGTCCCCTGAAAGTCCTGGGGGTGCATGGGGCATTGGGACTCCTGGTGCAACTACACGTGTTCTGCAAAGACAGAACCACACAGAGAACATCCCCAGGAGACACTGTCATAGGAAGTTCAGGGAAAGACAGGAGAGGCCAAGAGAGGGGGTTGCTGCCAAGAGAAGGAGAGCCACTGTGACTTGAGCACCAAATGGTGCCACCTTTGCCTGGGTTGCCCTATGAGAGTTTGGCGACAGTTGAATAAGTGGGCCCAGAGGCTGGAGTCGAATCTTGTTTAAACTGGTATGTTTATCCCCTAGAATGACTTTTAAATTTGTGATATGAGCATGTCACTCTTCTGCTTATAAAAGATGGTGGCTCCCCATCTTTTATGTAATAAAGTCCAAACTCCTTAAGAGGCATTATTTCCTCATGATCAAGGGCATGGGTGCTGGAGCCAGAAAGCCTAGTTCAAATCCTATCTTTACCTGTTACCAGTTGCATGACCCTGGTCAAGTTATTTAATGTTGAAAGACAATTAATAGGTCTCTGGTATTTCTGCATATCTTGTGAACAGAGGCAGTGACAGCTTTTGTTCAGGACTATTTTTTCAAGGATGTTTGTGTGGTGAACAGCCTTGGAAAACAGAGCTAGTGTTCCCCTCTGGACCAGAGGGCAGGTTTGTTTGCTGACCAGGATAAAAAAAGTTGATGTCTCTGGGGCAAAAGTTGGGCAGATTCGCTTGTAGCCCATCATAAAAGATTGGGGTTTCCTAACCTCGAGTGTGGTTCCTTGGCTGTGATGCAGACCTACTATGCGTGCAGCATCCATCCAGGGTCCTCTGCGTTGTCCTGTGGGGCATGACACCTTCTCTGTGCCTCAGTTTTCTGATCTATAAACTGTGGAGTAATAGTAGGGTGTGGAACGCCTCGATAAATGCCGTGTCTTACTATGTTAGCTTCTCTGGGCTGGCAAGACTCTTGGTGATCTGAACACCACTGACTCTTCCAGCCTCAGGTCCGATCCCTCGCTGCCTGGAGCAATACCAAACTGTGCATAATGCTCCAAGGGCACCAGAGTGTCCCCTCTCTGTGTGTTCATGCTGTCCCCCTGCCTGGAATGCCACCCCTCCATCTTCCTTGACTCATCTCTGTCCCCAGAGCAGCATGAAGCCCACCCAGGGTAGCTTCTTGGTGGATGTTTGCTGAACTAGTTCCCTCGCAGGTAGTGTTGGAGGCGGTGGGGGTCAGTGAGGACAGAGAGGTCCAAAGCCCATCTTTTGTGGGCTCTGGGAGGGGCCCCCCCTTTATCCTGACACAGGATTCCTCAAGGGATGGTCGGAAATGTATTCCCGGGGGACCTTCCATAAGCCTGCAATAGTCCCTGCATTTTCCCTCTGAAGTCTCATGTCTCCTAGGTTTTTAAATTTTTTTCGCTTTCATTCTTTTCTTAGGTTAGCGTAAGGGAATTCTATCGTAAACTACAAATATAGTCATTCATTCAAAAAATATGTTTTGAGACCTACTTTGTGCCAGGCACTGGGGAGAACCGTGACCGAGACAAGCTCACGGAGCTCATAGTCAGTCGGGAGGCCGGCCGCAAACAGAGGAATAACTAACTCAGCACGTTAATTTGTGACAGTGATGAGAACTACAAAAAATGTAAAAGTGATATTATAGAAAGTCACAGGAGGATGTTGGTGGGAGGAGCTGGGAGGTAGGCATTATTCCTGCGGTTGTCAGCAAAGGGCTGCGCTGGAGCTAAGGCCCGAGTGAACTGGGAACCAGCCGTGCGGAAGTCCGGGGAAGGAGGAGGTGTTCTAGGCAGAGAAGGGGATGGACTGGGGATTTATTTTAGGGGTGGTGTTTGTCAGGTGAGTCGTCCAGGACACTGAGACAGGGTTAGAAGTGCAAGTGGCTTATTGGGGGTTAAGGCCTGCAAGGTACAAGGGGAGGAGGCAGGGAGAGCCTCAGATCCCAACACAGATCTCGCAAAGTCTTCACCACTCTAATAGGGAGCTCTGGGGCCAGGACTGCCCGTGAGGGGATCCGTGCCTTAGACAGAAATGGCCAGTCCCTAGCGCCCCTTTCATGCTCAGTCATTGGCAGGAGCTGCCCAGAAGAGTGTGGCTTCAGCTAAAAAACCGGCGTGGCTCGTGAAGCTGGACAGTCTGCTAACTGCCCCGGGTGCAGCTTAGTGGCAAGTTCATTCTTGAAGGGAGAGTTGGGGAGGCCCTCTCTGGCTGCCATGGTCCCCCCCTTTGCGCCATCAGATCCACCTCTCTACACGTGGTCAGGAGCAGCTCCTGCAGGGCACCAGTGGCCGCTCTTCCTGAGGGGACACTTGGCAGAGGGAGGGTAGTGGATGAGCCAGAGCCCCCACATCGGCAGTTGGTCTCAGGCCACGGGAAGGATCCTCGTTTGCCTTCTCCACTGTCCACTCTAACTGTGCCCCTGGTCACTGATAAAAGCGGGGAAGAGTATTTTTCTATTCCCTGGAGCCTACTAAAGCCCATGGTACTATGTATCTGCACAATAAATGTTTATTGAACTGAGATAAATTTTAAAAAGCAGGAGGAGGGAGGAAGTAGAATTGGGCAGGGAACGCCTTCAAACTATATGCAAGTCATTTCTAAAAGCTGGGCAATCAGATGCTAATTAGGTAACTGGTAGTTTCTGCCACAGGTACATGGCAGAGCCAGGATTTGAACACAGGGCGTAAGATAACCCACTCATCTCAGATGACCTGGGATTTTCCCAGTGACAGCACTGAAACTCACATCTTGGGAAACCTCTCAGTTCTGGGCAAACTAGAACCGTCAGTGACCCTGGCCACCTCCAATCCCCGTCCTCTCACCACAGTCCCTTGGTGCCGGATAGAGCGGACAGTGATCAAACACGTGTCTTGTCTTCCCTCAGCCCCCATCCTTCCCTCGGCTCCAGTATCTCCCACTTTCCCTGCTGCCTGTGGACCATGAGCTCCTCCAGGGCAGGGATCAGCAGCGACATCTCTTCTCTGTCTCCAGGGCCGACACTTATGGATGCTCAAACTCCCAGTGAAGGAAGATGAACCCCTCTTGGGATGTGCTTGTGGACAAAGGGATTTCTTCTCCCCAGGGGGTGAGTACGTGGGGGCTGGGGACAAAGGTAGCCCATCCTGGACATCTCCATCCTGAAGTCTCCACCCAGGTCTGGTCTCAGTCTCCACATCTATGAGACGGAGCCAGTGGCACCTACCTCATGGGATTGTCATGAGAATTAAATAAGAGGAGATGAGATGTTGTGTGCCACATCTCTCCAGGGACTCTCACCTGCTGCTCTGTGTTCCCAGGGCACGGCACAGAGCCTGCACTTAGTAGGTGCCTAGGACATGTCTTCTTTGTTCCTAGCATGTATTAGCTGCTCAACAAATGTTAATTTCCTTCTTTACTCCTTTGCCTTCAGTTCCCCAGGTGCCTGCAGTGCCTTTGTCCCCAGTCACCCTGCCCTTTCTTGGTCCCCTCCTGTCCCCTTCCTGAGCAGAGTTGGGGAATCCTGCACACTAAGGCTCAGACGTGTATTCAATCAACACACTCCAGTCTGGGGCCTTCCAAGTGGGGAGCGGGGCCCAGAAGTGTTTGCACATCAGTCGTGGATGTGGGGATTGGGCACCCAGACCAGAGAGGAGGGGTGGAAGCCAGGAAAGGGAGTACTTTCCTCTCTGGGGAAGCCCAGAGATTTCCATGCAGTTTCTGCCTCTCTGGTAGCAGCAAAAGGAGCCAACCCAGCTCGCAGATTTGGGCAGGAAGCGAGGACATCTGTTCCCACACGAGCTCAGAGAACGGAGGAGGAAACGCGTGTCCTCCTGGTGGGGGCCCTGGGAGTTGGCTGCAAGGTGTGTGCTTGAGTCCAGGCCTAAGAAGGAAGGAGGAGAGGGAGTGGCCAGCTAATGAGGCGGGGCGAGGGGGTGGGGGGTGCCCACATGTCTCAAGGGTTCCTGCAGCCCAGTTGCTACCCCCGCTTCCTACTCTACCGGCCTCGCCTCGCCCGTGGCAACCCTGGGCTCCATATCACAATCTCGCTATGTCACAGAGGAGAAAACTGACGCTCAGTCATTTGCCCAGGGCCCCCCAGTCAGTGGGGGCACAGCCGGCGTTTGAACCCAGGTGTCAGACTCTGAAGCTCACATTCTCACCCTCTCTCCTGCAGAGGGCCGGTCCCTCTCACCCTGCCCGATGAGGCAGCAGCAGAGTCTGTGCTGGGACGCTCCCCTCCTCTCTGTTCCCTGCACCCCAGGAGCCCATCTAAAGCCATCAGCCACCAAGGCCCCTCCATGGCTCGCCAGGGGTCCAGTGCAAGCAGCTTCTGCTGCATTTCCTGTAACTTGTGCTTTCCCCAGGAGTCCATGGACTTCTTGAGGCCCGGCACCTTGTTTTCTTTGTATGGGGGTCATGGGCACCTGGGGCACGTCCAGGGTGTGTTTGCTTCCTGTCTAATGGACCCTAATGGCTGGTGGCCATGTCTGCAGCCCCTCTAGAAAAGGCAGGCTCAGATGGCCCCCAGGGTGCTGCAGACACTGCACTTAGAGGCAGGGAAGCAGAGTTCTAGGGCTCAGGGACATTTCCTTTCCCAGTCTGTGAAATGGGTATACACAGCCCTGTCCTGCCCATGGCAAGGTGGGGGGGACCTGGAACCTGGGTGGCCATTCATGTATGTCCAGCAAGGAACCAAGAGTGCCTGGCAGTGACTCCTCAAATACCATCTGTTTCCTGATCTAGCTCAGAGTGCCCAAGGTGAGCCCTAGAAGTGGGGCAGGTCGGGAGACTCAGGTAGAAGGAACAACACGAGAAGCCAGGGGGAGGGAGGAAGCCCTGCTGGCTGGGCTCCTGCCCGCTGCTGCCCACCGAGCTCGCCAGCCCTTAGGCCCACCTTGGGGTAGGTCCAGGCTTGGGTTTCTCTCCCCTCTTAAGTTTTCCTGCCACCAGCGCTAGCCACAGCCACCAGCCAACTGTTCCTACATATAATTTATTTTTCAGATACAGAAACAGAGCTGGAAAGGGAAAGGGACTGTCCCAAGATTCCACAGCAAGGAGGAGGCATGTGACAGTGATGAATGCTAACAGTGCCCCAGGCACTGTTCCTCAGAGCTCTCCATGTGATAATTCACTTAAGCCTCACGGAATCCCAGTGGAATTAGTGTGCTATTAGCACCACCCTCATTTTACAGGCAGTGATGCTGGAACACAGAGAGGTCAGGCAACTTGCTTCAGGTCACTCAGCAGCTAAGTTGAGGAGCTGAGATTCAAAGCCAGACATTCAAGCTCGTGACCACTGGGATATACCGTCTCTGTAGACAGAGACCAGGGCGGGGAAGGCCGACCTGGCAGGCCTGACCCCGGGGGAATGGGCTGGGATTTGGCGCAGGGCAGGAATGTCAGAAGGGGGTTAAGAGGGCTGGTCAGGAGGAGAAGCTGTGACAGACGGGCAGAATGAGCTGCTGTTAGTGGCTGCAGGCAGGAATGACTTCATTCCGCCCCAGTGGCTGCGCCTTACCTGTTCTGTTGCTGTGGCCTCGCCCTCTGGATGAAACCGCACAGTCTTTTCAGTCACTCTTGGGTTTTACCTGATTTTTCAAGATATTAAAATAGTCTAGTTTAATAGAAAACTTTAAGCTCTATTCAAAGCTTCTCCTCTGCCCCAGCTCAAGCCTGCCTTAGACTCAAAGACCTGGGTGACAGGGAAGAACACATGGTGGGCTCGTCCTCTAAGACCCCAACTTGATCTGCTGCCCCCACCCCCATGTGCCTCTGGATTCGCCAGGGCTGGGCTTTGGGGGAGGGAGGAGAGAGAGGTGGCAGGTAGGTCTGACCTGGCTGGTGCACGTGTTCTCAGGGGGTCAGGAGCCTGGAAGCTGCCCTTAAAACCCATCGCTGGGCACCTCCCACCTGCAGTTCCCACCTGGCCAGAGCCTCCTCTGGCTGGCTGGTTTACAGCCCCTTTCAGCACCTGCCTCCCCAGGGAGGGTCCCGTGTCCTCCCTGCCTCTCTCCTCTCCCCTGCCTCCCGATCCGTTTTCAAAATAACCCTCAAAGCAGCCACGTCCTTCTAGGCTCACACCAGGGATGTGGGAAACACACTCACACCCCGGCTCCCAAGATGCTGTTCCCAAAGCAGCCCCAGCCCTGCCTCCTGGACACAGGACACTCCAGCCAGCCCCTCAGCTTTGTCCCTGGTCACCTCATCTCCCAAATTCCGGTGGACACATGCCACATTCTCTAGTTCTCTAATGCCCCCTCACCCATCTCTAAAGAGACCTCCCTCTCCAGTGTCCCGCCACCCTCATGGCTTCCTAGCCCCTCTGCCTTGGGGTGAGAGGGGCCAAGAGCATTTTTCACTCCACCCTCTGCAAGTCTGCACTTTGGAATGGGTACTTGGTCTCCACTGTCCTCAGCTGGGGGTCTGGGCTGGAGGGGACAGCAGGGTTGGAAAGGGAGGGCTGGATCGGAGTGACATTTCCATTCAGGGGTCACTTAGTCACAAGCGCTAATGGATGGCCCGAAAGGAATGACTCAAAGACGAGGCGCAGGGTTCAGGCCCCCACCAGGGAAAGAGATGAGTCAGGCAGCCTGTGGGGGGGCAATTTGCAGTGGGGAGATTGGTTTTGAATGTGTAGTTTGAGGGCATCACATCAAGGCAGAGTAGAGAGGTTGAAAATACAGACTTTGAAGTCGGGCATTTGGATTTTAATCCCAGTGGCACAACTTAACTAATAGAGTCACCTGGAACAAGTGACTCAGCCTTTGTCTCCAGTGTTCTTGGCTGCACCATGGGAGGACTTACGCAAAAGTGAAACTTGAATGTGCAGCTCAGAGCTGGGCTCACGGAGCATGCAGCAGAGCTCCCTGCAAACCTCATTTTATCGATGGGGAAACTAAGGCACAGAACAGGTAAGCAATATGCCCTGGATCCTGCACAGCCAGGCATCCCAGCTCCAGTGACTGTGCCCTTAACCACTGTGCCATGGTGGCTTGGCGGTTAAGTGTGACTGCACAGGGTCAAATTCTGGCCCTACCACTTAGGAACTTCTGAGCAAGTCACTTCACCTTTCCGAGTCTCAGTTCCCTCGTCTGTATGTTGTAGGCACTGTGTTCTCTGGTGCTCTGGTTTGAATATTTGTCCCCTCCAAAACTTAGGTTGAAATTTAATCCCCAATGTTGGGGATTAATGCAATATTGGGGGGGGGAGCTTTAAGAGATGATGGACCCAGAGAGGTTGATTGATCAGCTGGAGATCACACAGCTGGCAGAGCTGGGACTCGAGCCACTGTTTTTCCACTAGCCTTAAGCTGTTCCATGGGAGGAGAACATCAAGAATTGGTGAGCAGACAGCTGGGACTCTGGACTGGAAGTCAGAGTTGTGGTCATGTCTGGGCACATAGATCTAGAAGGTCTCTCTTCTTACCCATTACCTCCTCCAATCCTCCCAGACAACCCTGCCAAGCAGGGGGTCCTCGTCTCCTCTACAGGTGGGAGCACCAAGGCCTGGAGAGGAGAAGTGACTGAGCAGCCTCAAACCAGGTCAACGGACTCCTGGACAAGGGTCTCTTGATGGTACCTGAATTTGAAAGGCAGGCAGGTGGCTGAGCTCCCGGAAGGAACCAGGGATGACAGGAGCGGCAAGCATCCTGCTAGGATGCACAGAAACCACACCGTGTATTTGGACAGGGGTTGCCAAAGGAGCCGGTGATGGGACCATCATTTTAATGAGTCCCCTTGGGGGACAGAGTCCACATTTGCTTTTTCCAAATTGTGTCCTGTTTCTCTGCTCACAGCTGGGAGTATCTGAGACTTAACTGAGAACTCCTAGGGACCTCCAAATCCACCTGAAAGAGCCTGTTGCGCACGCTGGCATTTCAGACCCTAAGGCCCGATGGGCAGGAGAAGTTGGCAGGGGACTTGTCTTTATGTTACAGGACCGAGGACCCCTGCCACCCGGCCTTGTTCCATTTCCATCAGCCCAGCCTGGCTCTGCAGGGATGTTCCTGGGCCTCTTGCTCATAAAGGCTGGTTCCTGGAGGCCGTCATGTCAGCCGAGGCTCTTGCCTTTGTCATGCTCTGAGCTCACTCTTCCTTTGGAAAAGACAGAAAAGACTTAGGTATCAATTTGCTCTAATGAAGGCCGCATCGTGTCTAGTGGGATCGGAGGGGGACCTGCTCCCATCCAGCCGCAACTCAGGCTGGCTGTGCACCCTGTGTGTCTGCTTGCCATTAGGCACTCCACATCCGGCCTCAAATCTCATTGTCCTCATGACTTCAGAGGGTTGAGAGAAAGAGGCAGGGGAATGGGAGCTCTCCAGATAGATGAAGTTTTGGTTTCTAGTTA
This sequence comes from Cheirogaleus major, assembly GCA_963574435.1. Lineage (NCBI taxonomy): Eukaryota > Metazoa > Chordata > Mammalia > Primates > Cheirogaleidae > Cheirogaleus > Cheirogaleus major. Next base: position 35,163 of record CAUYPO010025692.1, on the reverse strand, counting down.
GCTTTTTGCTATTGATTTTGGTTCTTTCCATTTTTCAATTTTTTAAAAATTGTGGCAAAATATGTTGTACATAACATAAAATTTAGCATCTTAACCATCTTTCAGTGAGCAGTGCAGTGGCGTTAGGTGTGTCCACACTGTTGTGCAGCCATCACCGTCTCCAGAACTCTTTTCACCTTGTAAAACTGAAGCTCTGTCCCCACTAAACACTAGCTCACCCTCCCCTCCCCCGGCCCCTGGCACCCACCATTCCGCTGTGATTTTGGCTACTCCAAACATCGCAGATAAGTGGAATCGTGCAGTTTGTCTTTTAGTGACTGGCTTATTTCACTTAGCATGGCATCCTCCAGGCTCATTCAGGTTGTGCCGTGTCAGAGCTGCCTTCCTGTTTAAGGCTGAGTGACGATTCTATTATATGTGGAAGCTACGTTTTGTTTCCGCATTTATCCACTGATGGCACGTGGGTTGCTTCCACATTTTACCTATTGTGAATAATGCTGCTATCAACATGGGTACATAAATATCTCTTTAAGACCCTACTTTTAATTCTTTGGGGTATATACCCAGAAGTGGAATTGCTGGATCATATGGTAATTCTATTTTTAATTTTTCGAGGAGCCACCATACTGTTTTCCACAGCAGCTATGCTATTTTATATTACCACCAACAGTGCACAAGTGTTCCAATTCCTCCACATCCTTGCCAACACTTATTTTGGTTTTGTTTTCCTTTTTTTTTTCTTTTCATAGCAGCCATGTTAATGGGTATGAGTTGGTGTCTCATGTAGTTTTTCTTTGCATTTCCCTAATGATTAGTGATGTTGAGCATCTGCTCACGTGCTTGTTAACCATTTGTTTATCCTATTTGGAGAAATGTCTATTCTAATCCTTTGCCCATTTTTGAATTATGTTTTTTTCCCCCTGTTGTTGCGTTTTAGGAGTTCTCTATGTATTCTGAAAATTAATCCCTTATCAGATATATGACTTACAAATATCTCCTCCCATTCTGTGGGTTGCCTTTTTACTCCACTAATAGTGCCTTTTGATGCATAAAATTTTCATGAAGCCCAATTTGTCTATTTTTTTTTGTTGTTGTTGCCTGTGCCTTGGTGTCACATAAAAGAAACCAAGGCCAAATCCAATGTCATGAAGGTTTTGTGCTATATTTTATTCTAAAAGTGTTTTAGTTTGAGGTCTTACATTTGTGTCTTTGATTCATTTTCAGTTAATTTTTGTATGTGGTACTAGGTAAGGATCCAACTTCATTCTTTTCACATGGGTATCCAGTTTTCCCAGCACCATTTGTTGAAAAGACTGTCCTTTCGCCACTGAATGGTCTCGGCACCCCTGTCAAAAACCATTTGACCACATATGTGAGGGTCTATGTCTGGGCTATTTGATTCCATTTGTCTATGTCTGTCTTTATGCTCATACCACACTATTCTTTTACTGTTTGCCATTGATTTTTAACCTAATTACATATGACCTGTGATGCCAATTTCTTGAAATTTATTGAGACTTGCTTTATGTCCTGCTACATGATATACATGAGAACTTTTGGAAATCTTCATTGCATGTTTGAAAATAATGTGTTGGGTGCAGGATTCTATAAACACTATTTGTTTTGCTGTTTATCTCCATGGCTTTTTGTGTGTTTTGTAATTTTGGAGTGTGAGCTCACATTTGCAAGGGTTTTATCTGTGAGAATCCCGTGGGGCCTCAATTGTGGGCGGGGCCCTCCAGAGAGCTACTGCCACATGCTCTGTGGTGTAACCCACCTCAGGTTTGTTTTTCATATTAATTTCTAGACTTGGGAGTTCTGGGACAATGTGGGCAATACAAACCCAAACTTCAAATTTGTGTTAGGGAAGGTCTAGAGTTACAATTTCTCAAGAGAGAATTCTTTTTGATTTTTCTCACAGAGCCAGAAAACTTCTTTGACATCTCCCTTTGCAAAGAGATGATTTTTTTCTCAGTTTGCTTTTTCATCGAGGACATGGGTCCAGTGTTATTCAAGCATCTTAGTTCCAAATCTCCATTGGTCAGGGGCTCAGCCCTTGTCTCCCATCCCTCTATAGGTGTAAAATCCAAGCTCCTTGGTGACCAAGATCAACAAAGGCCAATGCCTTCTCCTCCTTCTGCCCCTCTGGGTTACCCACGGGGGTAACCTGAAGGGCGGCCAAAGGATCAACATCTGCTTGTCACTCTTTTGGCTTCCTCTCTGGTTTTGGTCCCTGGTTTTTTTCTTTTTTTTTAAACCAACTTGGAAACTCGGGTATTTTAAAGGTTGTATGTTACATTTTATCCAGTGTCTCTAAGAATTGTGTAGCAGTACAGAAGGTTCCATCCATCATGCCCCAGACCTGGGTTCCATTCTCTCTGCCTCTGAACCACCTTGGGAAGTCCCTGGCCTCACTTCCTCCTGTCTGATAGGGTGAATTGTCCCTCACCGGGCTGTTCATGGTGAAGAAAGGCATGAGACTGGGGAGATAGGGCTGGAGGCAAGAGGCTGGATATTGGCCTCTGGAATTTCCTAGTGACCTCCAGATTTAAGCACTTAAGTCCCTGGTGGTCCATGCGGGAGGGCTGGTGACCAGTCACCTTGGAGCTGAGGTGCTCTCGGGGACAAAGGCTCTTCTATAGGTTTCTCCACAGTGCCTGAGGATAGGCAGGTAGGATCTCCCTCTGAGCCTCAAGTCCACGGGTGACAATCCCCCCTAGACCCTCTGGCTGATTCACTCCCAAAGTGTCCTCATCTGAACTCACCTTCCCCCTAAACAGCCTCCTCTGACAGGTTCCCTCCCAAGAGGTGCCAACACCCACTCCTTTGCTTCATCAGATACCCAGGTGCTTGCTAAGAGGATCCTTCTGGAAAGCTCTCAAAGGCCTTTGCACCTCCCAGAACACTCCCCTGAACTTGAAGCTTCCCTGGCAGACGATCAGGTGTGCAGATGTCCAGAGGCAGGGCCGGGCCTGTCCCCTGCCCTTCCTTTGTGACTCAGCTGCTGTGGATTGGGTGTCCTTGCGCTCGGACCTCTATAGGCCCTGAGGCCCTTTTGAAGTTCAGGCTGTTCCCAGCAGCCCGAACAGAGAGGGTGCAGAGGGGCTCGCAGGCTTGCTGGCTGTCGAAAGGGGTACGACTATTCCACGAAGCCTCTCTGACCTCTCTCTTCACCGCAGGCACGGCTTGGCACTAACCAGAAAAGCATTCAACTTTCAGCTTTTAAAAAACGACCAAGTAATTTTGCAGAAATAGTTGTCCTCATCCCATCCTACCCCCACACCTTACCTTGCCCCAGTCCCGAGCTCCCCCCACCGCTGATCTTAGCTCTCGGATGGGCGTCCAGGCTCTCCAAGCCGGGTCTGAGTGCTCTCATTTCAAACCCTAGCGGCCATGGCCTAACTCATTAGCCCTCAACTCACAGAAGGACATAGCTGCTCTAATGGCAGGACACGTGACAAGGGACAGTAGTGACTAATTTCAGGATGCACCTGCCTCCCAAGGGCAGCCCCCATGTCCTCACTCCCTGAGAGCTCGGGGTTCGGGGCAAACAGATGGGCTGGGGTGAAGACGGCCTGCCACCTGGGGCAAGTGAGCGAATTACTTTGCCTCTCGGGCCTCCTGCTCCCAACATCTGCTCCTGCTCACTGCCTTGTAGGGTGCTGGTGAGGGGCGTGGGCTAGGACAGGTGAAGTGCTCACGTCACCGGTGCCTGCGTGCAGTAGGTGCACTGGTAATTCAGCTTTTTAAAAGTAAGTACTGAGTGAGGGCTTTCTGGGAGCCCTCACTAAGGCAGGTGCCCAAGATGACAGGGAGGTGGCCAGGTGGCAGGGAGGTGGGCAGATACCCTGGAGGAGGCCCAGCCCTGACCTCCTGGCTGGCCTCCACTGCCCTGTTGGCACCACTGTGGGTCCCTTCGCATCTGCCTGCCCGTCGGCAGCCCCTTACCCAGGACCAGGGACACACTCCCTGGCTGCTTCAGATGGGCCACTGGCAGGGCTTAGAAATGGCTGGATGAGTCGCGGTGAGTCCCAGGTCTACTTCCTAGCCACTGTTCCTGCTAGTAAAGGAGGCCTGAGCTTGGTGACAGAGAAGAGATGAACTGGCTGGATGAGGTAGCTCAGGCCTGTAATCCTAGCACTCTGGGAGGCTGAGGTGGGAGGATCGCTCAAGGTCAGGAGTTCAAAACCAGCCTGAGCAAGAGCAACTCTACTAAAAATAGAAAAAATTTTAGTCGGGCATGGTGGTACACACCTGTAGTCCCAGCTACTCCAGTGGCTGAGGCAGGAGAATCATTTGAGATCAGGAGTTTGAGGCTGCAGTGAGCTATGATGAAGTCACTGCACTCTAGCCTGGATAACAGAGTGAGACTCTGTCTCAAAAAAGAAAAGAAAAAAAGAAGAGCTGAATCAAGGGTCAACCGTGTGCCAGGCGCTGAGCTGTGGGCAGAGGGGATGACACGGCCCTGCCCTTAGGGATGGGGGACAGACAAGGGCAAGTGGTAGGGGAGGACTCTTGGGGGCAGCAAGGAGCACCTGTGGGGTTGGCAGGGAGGGAGGAGGGAGGAGGATGGAGGTGGGGGCACCCCCGGCAGGCAGGGCCTTGGCTGCCAGGCCAGGCCCCTGGGGGTGCAGGGTGGGGAGCTGCTGGCCAGGCCAGACCCAGGGGGGTTTCACAGTGCAGGCAGAGGGCAGTGAGGAAGGGAAGCACTCGAGATCGCCTCCTGTCCAAGACCTGGCAAGCAGATGGCCATGGGACGCACTGGGACAGAGCTCGAGGGTGGAGCACCAGCCCCCGGGGAAGGCAGGGGAGCCCACCTCTGTGGGAAGCGGGCACCTCATCTCATCACTGCGTCAGAACACAAACGTGCAGGACCACTGTTCTCTGAACAGCGGGGCAGCTCGTCGAAACGCCGAGGGACCCACCCTCCCACTCGCACCACGCACTTGCCCACATTATTCTCGAGGGTTCGGAAGTAGTGGGTGCTCTGCACTCCGGGCCCAGCTTGTGGGGAGGCTGCGGGCTGGCCAAGCGTGGGAGCTGGGTGCCTGGCCCTGGGGTGGAGGGACGTGGAGGGACAGCACTGCCCACCCCTCTGTGGCAGGAGGGCCCCAGGCCTGAGGCTTGTGGAAGACCAGTCACAACCAGAAGAAATGAGACAGACACACCCCATTCCAGGGGCTGGGCCTTAGCTTCGGAATGTGACAATTTATTTGGGGAGTAAAAGAGGCTTTTCACTCCCCGTTCCTGGCGTTGATACAATACTGAAGAGCAGCAGAACGAACGTACAAGACGGAGTAATCGGCACAGACCCACCCTCCCCGCCCAGGAGCCACGAACCCAGAGCAGAGCCCACACCCGCACCCCAAATTAGGAGTCTTCTCCACCGGGGGTGGGGCAGGTGGACTGGGGGACCTGCCCCCCACGCTGGGGTGGCACCTCCATTTCCAGTCTCCTGCCAACCCCACTATTTTTCCATCTTTAACCACTGGAGGCAAAGTTTAGCCAGCTGGGAGCTGGATGGTTGAACCACAGACAAAGGCAACAACACTTCATTTTAAAAATGAGAGAGAGAAAAAAGAGACAGTGCCCCTCCCCAAATATAGAGCTATATATGTATATTTTATATATATAGAATTCATTCGTGCACAATTCATTAAATGAACTTTTCAAAAATTAAAAAAATTATAAGATACATATTTCTTTAGGCCTTTGTGTTTTTAAATTAAAACCAACAAAAAGAAGTCTCCCTCTCCACTCTGCCCAGCAGCAAGGGTGGCCAGAACTCCTCCTGCTGCTCTTGCGAGCGGCGTCCCGCATCAGACCATCAGTCGCCCTTGGCCGGTCACACCCTGCACACAGCAGGCCCGTGCTCACGTTGCAGTGGAGTGACTCCCTCAAGGCTTGCAGGGGGTAGTGGGACCCCATAGGCCTGGGGCCGTCCTTGGCCCCCACCCTACCATCTCTCTATTTCTGCACCTTGGTGACTGTCCACAAAACAGGGGTCAAGGAGCCCCTTTCCTGTAGTCCTAGCCCCTAATTCTGGGCTTTCTGAATCCGAGAGGCAGACAGGGGAAAAATGAAACCCTTTAACACCTTCCTTTTTTCTTTTAAGAAGTGATCCCTCAAACCATACAAGCCCCAAACAGGCTGCCTTGGGCAAGTGCATGGGAGCCCAGAAGTGGAGCTGGCAGGTGAGGCTCCACCGTCCAGCATGGGCGAAGTGCAAACAAAAGAAAACCAAAACAAAACAAAACGCAACAACAAAACCACACACAAAAACCCAACAAACAAAACAGAAAAGTGAGGGAAAACGGGGTGCGTCCTCTTGGGTCTTCAGAGGGGCTGGTGGTGGCCAAGCCCCCGGCTAACCCAGCTCGTTCCTCCGGGCTACCCTCCAGCCTTGAGCAGGCCCACTGGCCTGGCTCAGGGGACAGCTGCCAGTTTTGTGCTGGCTCCAGGGCTTGGGCCCCACCTTCTAAAGGGCTTTTCCCAAAAGACCAAGGCATCCTGCGCCCCCATCCCTGCACGTCCCCCCAGTGAAGCAGTTGTGCCTCTCAGAACCTGTTTCCTCTGCTTTGAAAAGGGGTGATCCCCCACTCTGCCTGCCTCACACTGAGGTTGGGGACTTGATCATCACCTCTTCCCGGATCAGAGGAAGGATGAGGCTCATTTTGACCTTGATCCCTCTGCAGGGCAAGAATACAGAGGGGCTGTGGGTGGCTGGAGGCCCCAGTGCCAGCAACTTCCACTCCACCCGGTACTTGGCAGCTGCCTGGACATCAGCAGCACTTATGAAGAGGCCTTGCTGCCCAACACACCCATTCCACAGATGGGCAAACTGAGGATCAGAAGGGCAACGGAGACAGGGATGGATCCCGACTTTCCATCTCAAACCAGAGACACCAGACCTCACCCATTTCCTATGACACGTGGGTGGGGAGGGGGTGCACTTAGGGGAGATGAATGATCCCCCACCCAATACTGAACATGGGAGATCGGATTTGGGGGTTATCTCACATACAAAAATAAAGCAAACCAGACTGCAACTTCTGCTTGGTAATTAGGCAAATGGAAAGCAGCAAGGGCTGGAGGAGGGGCCCACAGGAGGCCACGGGTGCAAGTATGTGGGGGGCAGGGGTGCCAGGGAGGGAGGTAAGGAGGGCTGTGCTCGCCCTTGGTCCCATCCACTCAAGCCCCCGAGGGGAGCCACCCACCTCAAGGCAGGGGTAGGGCAGGGCTGCCCGGCTTGGAGCTCAGGGCAGCAACCTGCCCGACGTGTGCAAAGGGATGGGGCACTCCCTTCCCCACAGACTACAAAGTCTCAGCCAGGGATTCTCCAAGAGCCACAGCTCCTTTCTTCCTGAAGTCTGCATCCCTCTTCAGGCCAGGGAAGTGCAGGGATGTCATGGTCTATGGGGTGATGGGAAGAGAGATGCCCCCCGCCAGGTGGTGGTGGTAGGGACCAGATAGCCCAACATGCTGGCAACGGAGGGGCAAGAAACCAAGCTACCTCCTCACCAGCCTCTAGGGTCAATCACCAGCGCTGAGTCCTAGCAGCGCAGGACCCGCAATCCGCCCCCCATCTCAGCTCCCTCACCTCGTGCCTGGCCCCTGCAGCTGCTGGCTGGCTTCCTTGGACTGTCGTCCTTCCCTTTGAGCGAGGACGGGTGTGGCAGTCTAGGCCCAGGCCAGCAGGAAGGAGGGTGGGCCCTCTCCTCGGTGCCTGTGACCCCAGGGGACCCGCCAGCTGGGCCAGGCCTCCGCCCCATTCCTAACATTGCCACCTCACCTGTGCAATCACTGCGTTTCTAAATTTTTCTTTAAATATCTCTTTCTTCCCCCCCTCCCCACTCCCCTAGGAATCCCACAATATTTTTTTCTATCTTTTTTCTTTTTTTTCCTCTTTTTTTGTTTTTGTTTTTTTGCAAAACTAATTCTTTCACTTTCCTGTCATAAAATCACCTCTGAAAACACAACTTCTTTACAAAAAAAGTCACGAATGACACGGACTCTCAGGAAAACACATTTCTATGGTCTCTGGAAACACCTGTAACTGGCACCCAGGTGGTCACTCACCTGGGGGAGGGGCGTAGGGGGAAATCACCTCTCAGGACAGAGGAGAAATACCAGCCCTTATTTGGGGGAGAAGCCACTTGGCACTTGGACGGCCACAAAGCCAACACGAAGGGCGGGGGTGGGGGGATCCAGGAGTGTTCTACATCCAGGGCGGGGAGGGCGGTGGCAGGGGTCACGTTACAGCCCCTGGCAGGGAGATCGAAGGAAGGTGTCCTCCCACTCTTGGGACCAAGGGCGCGTGTTCTGGGTGGATTCCCTTCCGGCCGCGCTCCTGCCTCTGCCCTCGCGCTTCTGGGCGCAGGTGCCCACAGCTGCACATGCCAGGAAGCCAGCTCCAGCCACGCGCAGGAACACGCCACCCACGCCCAGCTGAGACCTGGGCAGGGGTACAGGGCTGGCAGGCAGAGCCCTAGTGCCACTCCTGGGACCAACACCCTCGCTCTCCTGAGGAGCACAGGCCCGTCTGTCTCTCCCCTTTGGCCCGTGTCCCCTCCCGATGCCTGGCTCAAAGCCGGGCTGTGGTCTTTGCCACTGGCATGGACGCCTCAGCTCCCCGGCAGCAGAGGGAAACAAGCTGCCCCGGGCACCCGAGACTCCCGCTGCTCCGAGCAGGCTGGGCTGTGAGAAAGCCTCAGCGGTCAGGAGCAGGAGAGAGGGGCTGGGGAAAGTCAGGAGACCCCTGGGAACACTGTCCAGGCCTCCCCATCCTCCCCGAACACCCAGGAGGAAGGGGAGGCTCAGAGTGGGGTCTCCTCTTTGCCCCAGCCTCCACCATGCCACCTCCGCAGTGAAGGCCAGGCTGACCACCTCAGGAGGAGGGCAGGGGGTGTGGGGCCCCCAGCACACCTGGGCCAGCGGGGGAGGCCTGGTGGCTTCTACAGCACACTCCCCAGGCCCGAGCCCGCCCCCGGGCTCACCGAGGCAAGGGAAGGTCCAGGCCTTCAATGACCCTGTTCTGAGGAACTGTAAAGGGTGCCCGGACGGCCTGGGACCTAGCACCCAATGCACACACGGACCACGCACACACACGCAAGCAGGGCAGACGCACGCGCACATCGCAGGTTCCACGGCAGGTTCTCACAGCACCTTTGGTCAAGCGCTGAAGGGGCCTTTAGATGCCGGGAGGCTGTGGCAGAGCAAGTTTTCTGCCAGGTCCTCCCACTGCTGAGATGGGGTTTAGGAAAGCGACAGGGTGGGAGTAGGGCTGAGGGTCCAACAGCAAGCAGGGAAGACCCGAGCCTCTGAGGCCCTCGATGCCCGGGAGGGAGGGGCCGAGTCTGGTCTCAGCCTCAACCTCTGTCTGGGGCTTTGCCAGGGAGCCATCCCCGCCCCCTCCTGCCCAGGCATCTGCAGGAAGGAAAGGGACCATGCCCATCCTGGGCAGGGGTCTCCTGAAGACCCCCGCAGCTGCCGGGTTAGCACCGAGAAACCAGATGCTGCACACGAGAGCAGGAAGCAAGCTGGGGAGAGAGGGCCAGGATGTGGAAGGGGCAGGTGAACCCTGCGTTCTGGGGCTTCCCCAAAACCAGCCAGTGGGCCCCACCATGCGTGGGCAGGGAGGGTGCCAAGGGACAAGAGGGAGCACTTCTTGGTGCCCTGCCTGCCTCAGGACCAACCCATCCCAGGGCTGCCCCCACCCCGCAGCCTTCCAGGGCTCCAAATGCCCGGCCCCATCCCTGGCCAGCACTGAGCCATGGGACAAGCAAAGCACGGGGGGAAGGCTGGGGGCAAGGGTGGGGGGAGCAAGAGTACGACGCTGGGAAGGAGGCCCCCCCAAGCCCCCACCTCAGTGGAGCCCCTCACTTGCTTGCCCCACCGCTGCTACCCCCACCTGCAGCACCTGCTACCCCCGCAGCCACCTTCTCGAAATCCTCAGGGTTGCAGAACTCCTTGATAGTGACGGTCAGGAGGTTGCTGGTGACATCGGTGACAACCACATTGGAGCAGGGTGACATCTCGGGGCGCCAGTCCCCAGCCTCAGGCTCAGAGGAGGCACTGGCAGGCTCAGGGGCCGGGGGAAGTGGCTGGCCAGCAGCAGCAGTGACATCAGGGGGCACACGCTTGCTGGTGGCTGCCGACTCAGGAGGGATGGACAGGTCGAGCACCTCGGGCTCACGCCAGCTGGGGACAGATGGGCTCGTGGTCTCGGGGAGCAGCTTGGGGGGCGTGTCATCGGGCTCAGAGGAGGACTGCGGTATTGGTGAGGGGCAGCCAGAGGAGCTGGAGCTGCGGGCGTCATAGGGGGGAGCGGGGGTGGCCAGGAGCAGACCAGGGCCCGGGGAGGCAGTGACGTCAGCCTTGCTGGCAGGTGGAGGGGACAGAGGGGCGGGCGGGGGCTTGTACAGCGCGAAGGTGCCAAACTTCATGTGGCGGATCTGGGTGCGCAGGATGCTCTCGCTGAACTTCTTGCTCTTGCCGATGACGCGGTTCCTTGAGGGCACTTTGGGGCGGGCCAGTGCCCCGGCCCCCTGCGTGGCGCCCGCTCCTCCAGCGCCCTTGTCAATCACCTTCAGGTTCAGGATGATGCGGCTGCGCTTGGGCTCCCGAGGCTTCACTTTGCGGTTGATGATGCGCACCGTCTCCGAGAAGGGCGAGATGGGTGGGCGCAGGCCCGGGCTGCCCCCCTGGGGGTCTGGGCGGGGCAGGGGGCGGCGGGACATGCGGTGGCAGCGGCGGATGTCCTTCTTGAGCCGGTGCACGGCTGCGCTGGAGTGCAGCTTTGGCGAGGAGGCGCTGGCGCTTGGCTTGACAGAGAAATGCACATCGCTGATGCGCAGGGCCTCGGCCTGGGCCCGTGCCTGCGGGCAGAGGGGGGTGGGTGGGACCTCAGGGCCGCCCACTGACCTCCTCTGGACAACCCTGTGCCCACTACCCCTAAGTACAGCCTCTTGGTAAATGACCCCAAGCACATTTAAGAGAAATCAGTAGTACTCATGGCCCTGATTTACAGAGAAAACAGAGGTTTAGGGAGGCGGAGCAACTTGCCTGAGGTCAAAGTCAGGACCCTCCATGCAGTGCAGGTTCCCAAACCCAGTGTGTGTTTGCTACCACCTACTGCTCTGAGAATTCGGCAGCAGGGCGGGAACATATGGCCCCGTGGCTGCCCTTGCTGATATGGACCAGCGCTAGTGTCAAGGATCTGGAAACTGCATGGGGTGTGGGGGGGTGGTGTCAGGAGGAGACAGCCCTTTGCCCAGAAGCCCCTGCTCTGTGAAGATTCCCAGTCCAGCCTATAGTTCCCATGGACCCATTCTTGGTGACAGAAAGGAGGTGGGTCCTCTCTGCTCCACCCACCTGCAGGGTCCCCAGTGTCTCATGGTCTCAGGTCTTTGCACAGGCTGACCTCCAGCTATGATGTGCCTCCTTAGCAGGTCACCATCTCTGGACAGGCCCTCAGCCTCCTGGCCCCTCCTGACGCTCCCAGCCCCTGGTGTTTGGCCTCCTGGGTCTGATCCATCTGTCTGCCCCGTGCCTGGCTCACAAGTGGATTGGTGCTAATGGACCCCAAAGCCTGGGTTGGACATGGGTGAGGTGGGGGCGGGCCTAGAGGTGGGACCGATCACTCCATATTCTCTGTGCAGAGGTCTGTGGCAGCCAGGGATACAGTCCCAGGCTGGGCCCACGTGTCCTTCCAGGTGTTAACTCTCTGAAGCCCCAGGGTTCTGCAGCGCCCCTGCTACCTCATGGAAGGTGTGGCAGGGCCCTCAAGAGACTGCAGCTTCCGGTCCAACCCCCCTGTTGTCAGATGACAGGGCACGGAGGGAGGACAGGGGACTCACAAAGCCATGTAAGCTGTCCACCATGGCCAGCCCTTCCTTCACTAATAAAGGAACTAGCAAGCTAGGGCCAGCAGCTTGGGTGTGCACCTGTGAGCACACATGGCCTTTCCACCCCAGGACTGCTCTGTCACCAGGAAGACACAGGCAGTAGAGCACAGAGTGACTCGGTGCAGGTGCAGTGAAGGGAGAACAGGGCCTGGGGGAGCACAGACTGGGGTACATGGTCCAGTCTTGGAGGCTGGAACATCAAAGAGGGTCCCTAAGTAGGAGAAAATTCTGGTCCTTGCTGAGCACCAACCATGCCCTAGACAGGCTGGAGGTGGCTGCTAAGACAGGCAGATGGTGGAGGCAGAGCGTCCTATGGGCAAAGGCCCAGTGGTGTGAGGCACCCTGAGTTGTCGAGGGGATGCGAGCGATGGCTGGGGGCCTCTGGGGGTGCCAGGATGGATCTGTGCTTTATATACTCTGGCTCCTGGTGGGGCAGGGAGGCCGTTAGGTGGTGACTGTCTTGATCCAGGTAGGAGATGGTGGGGGCAGAGGAAGGACATGGTCAGTCAATGAGGTTCCCGAGGGTGGGATCTGGAGTCTCTGCCTCTCGCTCCCTACAGCACTGGGTGTTTAACCAGTACCTGGGAGGGAGCCTGTATACCCCTCAGATGAGGCTAGACTGTACTTGACCACCACGCCCAGAAGAGGCGTTTGCTGACTTCTGTGCTAAGCAAGGACGTCTTCATTTACAATGGGCCCTCCCAGCCCAGCTGGGCACTCTTGGGGCTGCTTGGGCAACAGTCCCTTTGACTACTAGATGGCAGCACACAAGGCCCAGCCTGCCCCCAGATGCTGCCAGCCCCCCTGCTTTTGAGCCAGCTGAGCTCCCTCGGGACTGGGCCCTTCAAATTGCTTCCCAAACAAAGGCAGGGAAAAGCCCAGGACTTCCTTAGCATAGCAAATAGGGCCTCTCGCCTAGCAGGCTCATGCCTAGGGCTTGGGGGACTCCCACTTTCTGACCCCTGGGGGTTAGTGTTTACTCTTTCCAACTGCCTGAGCTTCCCATCCGCTATAATAATGAGTCTGTCAGAGTCCAATGGTGACAGGCAGTGGCTGGGGGAGTGGCAAATAGTGTGAGCAAATGGCAGGCCCGGAAAAGAAACCGTGCATCAGTGGGTCTCGAGCCTCACTTCCCCCGTCCGCACCGCCGCACCAGGACCTACTACGGGCGCTCTCGTGATGATCAGAGAGTGCGGCACCTGCTTAGCCCCGCACCCGGCACAGGGCAAGTAACTGATGCTACACTTACTCATGGGTGGTAGGCTCAGGGCAACCATCTTTTCCTAACATATGTTTCCTAAGGTTTCTATGAGAAACACTTTATAATTCCTATGTTAATTTTTAAAAAGGGGCTGGTTTACCTTCCCCAGCCTCCCCGGATTGAATTCTTTGAAGATGGGATCTGGGTCTGCCTGGTGAATTAAAAATAACTGCAGCCAGTATGTTCGCTGCGCCCTGACCAGGTGACAGGCATGGCTGGGGGTCTGGCACGTAGACAGCATGGAAGGTTAAAGCACCTGGACTCTACCACTGACTCTGTGGGCAAGGCACTTATCCCCTCTGGCCTGTTTTCCCATGTGTAAAATGGGGAGAACTGATCCTATCTCATGGGTTCTGTTCCCTTCAGAGCAGCTGCTGGCAGGCAGCGCCATCTGAGTGTAATCTGCTGACTTCCCCGCAGGGAGACACAGAGCAGCGGTTCAGCCCAAGCTGATGTCCACAGCCCCTTGCAAATGTCTGCGTTAGTCTCCAACTGCCTGTTTCTTAAGGTCCAGATCATGATTCTACTGTCTGCTTCTATCCCCTGCCCCACCAACTCTGCAGCCTTCAGTTTCCTGTGTGTGCTCACATTCCCCCAGAACCTAACATGTACTCCTTGAGGGATAAGACAAAGAAAAGGAGATGGGATGAAGCCAGGAAGCTGGGTGGTGGGACCTCAGGTAAGTCACTTCCCCTCTCTGGGCCTTAATTTTTTCATCTGTGAAATGGGGATCCCACTTCATGGGCTGTTGAGAGAATTAAAGGAGATAATCCATGTGGGGAGCTCAAGTAATCCACTGTGTTAGGCCCATAACCAGCTCAAAACTGGAATTATCAAAAAAAAAAGGTATCTTGTGTATCAATGCTCATGGTCATTACTTGCTTCGCCGCTAGAGGGCACTGAGAACCCGTCACTGCCCATCAGCTTTCCCGCTGCTCCGCCCCATTCCTCCCCAAGAGAAGCATCAGGGTTAAGGTTACTCCACGGATCCCCTACGATGTGAGTGGGTTCAGGGTGGGGTAACAGAAATACAGAATTCTGGAAACCAACATTTCTTTCACTTCTGCTTTAAGTGCAAAGCAGACTTTGTAGGGAGTAGGGATGGTAAGTCAGAGTGGAGTTGGGGGAGTGGGCTGGACAGACCCACCCCACCCTCACTGGGCTTTGAGCCTTTTGGACAACTTGGAGATGCTGAGGTTCTGCCTTCAGCACAGCCTCTTCCCTGAAAATAGTCCTCCCACAAAGTATCATCTGTCAGCTGAGAAGGGGCCCTTGAGACATCTTTAGCACCATGGGGAGACTGGGGTGGCCCAGTGAGTCCCATCTGCACCCCTGTCTGCCACCATGGGTAATCTGACCTTCCCTTTCCCAGACTGTTGTTTTTTCTCTTCAAAATAAAACAAAAACCTAAATCCTCCAAGATGGCTACCTCTGGAAGTTCTTCCCTCCCTTGCCAAGGCTAATACGGTATGTTTTCACCTCCCCCAACCCCACCCTCCAGAAATTGCCAGAAGTGGGGGGAAACTGAGGCTCAGAGCCCTTAAGTCAGTGGTTCAGCATGGGTTAAGTGATTTAAGGTCAAATTCAAATTGGATTCCCAAGTGAGGAAGGGAGCCAGGCAGAACAAATCCTGAGAAAGGGAGAATGTGGGAAACTGGGGGCAGGGAGAGGCAGGTGCCCCCCCAATCCTCTCCCTGTGCCCTGCCCCAAGGTGGGACCTCACTCACTCTCCCCTGGGCTCTAACTCCCGGCACATTGCTAATGGTTCAATGGCTGAGGGAGATAAGGGTTCTCGGGTGCAGAAACAGTCCCCCCCCAACTGCCTCAGCCACCCCCTTCCTGGAGCCCCGCGGATGCCCCCAAACCCTGGTTTCATCAGCGAGGACTATCCCCACTCCCAGGCCCCTCTTGCTGAAGCTGGCCACGGCCTGCTGCCAGGGGCTTGCCGGGGGCTCACAACCACCCCCTGCCCAGCTGGGGCCCCTCTGGAAAGGCCCGCCCAGGGCGGCCGCGGATCCGTCCCTCCCTCGCAGGCCCCGTGCAGTGCTGGGGCTGGGGGCCCGAGAGGGGGCTGCTGGGGCAGGGCCAGGTTACCTTCAGGAGGAAAGTTTTGGGTTTGGGTCCCCTCTTCTTGGGCCCATACAGCTCACGCTCCCTCTCCCTGCGGCCAAGAAACGCCAGAGGTTAAGAACGGCCCCCGCCCGGGCCCCGCTCCGCGCCGCCCGCCCCGGCGCTGCCGCTTCCCCGCGCCGCCCCGCCAGCTGCGCCGACTCACTTCTGCTCGAAGGCTGCGATGAGCCGCGAGTCCAGGATGTTCTCCTCGGGCTCCCAAGTGCTGTACCTGCCGAGTCACACGGGCACAGAATCAAGACGCAAACCAGCGGCAAAGGCACAGGCGGGGGCGCGAACGTGCCGCCCCAGGCCCAGGGCCCGCGGCCTCCCCCGCCCCGCGCGCGACACTCACTTGATCGCCCACCCCTTCCATTTCACCAGGTACTCGATGCGGCCCTGAAAAACAGAGGGAAAGAGGGGGAAGTGGGGGCGGGGAGGATGCGGGGACGCGAGGCGGCGGCGGCGCGGGGTGGCGGGAGAGCCCGGCGGGCGAACCGCTTCGCCCCAGGACCCCGGCCCCGGCCGCGGGGAACCGAGCCTCGCTCCGGGCGGCGGCTCACCTTTCGGATCCGCCGTTTGATGATGGATTCGGCCGCGAAGACCCGCTCGCCCACTGCAGACAGCTCCATCTTGCTCAGCGGCACCCACAGCCCATAATACTCCTGCTCCCGCGGCCGGTGCGGCACCGCTCGCGCACGCGCCGCAGCGACAGGCCCCGGCGGGCGGGCGCGCGGCGGGGCGCGCGCTCGCGTTCCAGCTGCGGGCCGTCACGTGACCCGCCTGGCCGGCGCGCCGTTGCTAGGACCTCCCCTCCCCGGGGGCGGTTGCTAGGGAAAGTAGGCGATCGCGGGGCGGGGGCGCGCGCTGGCTCTTAAAGGGGCCGCCTGGCGGCCGGCGCTTTGGCAGGGAGGCCGGTGGGCGACTGGCTCACGCGGAGCCGGCTCGGACGCGGTGCATTCTTAGGCTTTTCGCCCCCTCTCCATCTTCCCAGCCCCCGGTCGCTGACAGCTTCTTCCCTCCTTTTAAGACCCTCTACGCAATTCTCGCCAGGCCCCGTGCGGGGAAGGGTGATGGAATCCTTGAGTTTCGGCGGCGCCGCTGCGCATCCTCCCCGCAGAAGTCTGCAAACAGTTAAATATGATACAGCAGAAATGCATTTGCTGTTGCCTTGCCAGGCCTTGCGGGAATTTCTTTAAAACATTGTCCCCCCCACCCCCAATCCATTATTTATGTATTCGTGGGAGTGTGGTTTTGTAACCAGTTCAGAAGAGTTAAAACAAAAACGCCACCGCAGGAAAGGGGGGTGCGGTGAGTGAGGCCGAGGTGATCCGGTGCATCTGCTCCTTGGCCCAAGTGTGGGCGGCACCTCTGCGCACCCCAGGCCGGGGAGACTGCAGCGAGGCCGTTGTGGCAGTGGCTGGCGGCAGGAGAGGCCACAGCGCGAGGACGGGCTCCCCACGCCCCAGGCTGGGCCCAAAGCAGGTCATCCTCGGGTCATTCGGCAGAGACCGCCGTTGCGGTCCTATCTGTTTTCTGATTCCCAGGCCCGGGGCCGCGTCACCCCTGGCCCTTAGCTCCTCTGGTGCTTCCGCCATTGCTCTTGGGGAGACCAGACCCGGCTGCCTTTGGGAGGAAAGAGGGATGTGGGGGTGTCCCGGAGGGACACAAAGTACCCTCGCCGTGAAAAACGCTCCAATTTTTTGTTTTGAAATTATTAAAACTTTATTTTCCATTAGGCTAATAGTCTTGTTCTTTGTCAATTTAAAAAATACAGATAAAAGGGCAACTGCCCATATCTCCATAAAACCAATGTTAGCATCTTTACAAATCTTCTTGCAGCCTCTGTTCTATGCCTATATAAACACACGTGTACCTGTATATACACATACACGTATACATTGTATATATGAGAATACACACATATATACATTGTATTTATATATACACATAAATACATTTTGTGTATGTACACATGCATCTGCATTGTATAAATACATTGTGTGTGTGTGTATTTTTTTAGAGACAGGGTCTTGCTCTGTCACTGAGGCTGGGGTGCATCTTCTGGGTGGGATTGCAAGCACCTGCCATGTCTCAGGGCTATTTCTTTTTATTTTTTGTAGACATTGGGTTTCAGTGTATGACCCAGGCTTAAATATTTTATTTTTTTTTAACAAAATGGGATCATACTATTCACACTATTCTGGAATCTGCTTCTCTCCCTTAATGACACAAAGTGGACATATTTCAGCGCCATTAACTACAGATTCACTGTCATTTCAGTGGCTGTGGTGGGCTGGGATGGGTGGGAGGGAATGGGGGTGTGGGAAGGGTCAGGATTGTCTCTTGCTCACATCGCTTGTTCATTAGTGAAGAAGAGCTTTACATTTCTGTGCTACAATGCCAGTTCTTGGGGTTTCAAATCAACCACATCAAAAATTCACCTTTCCATCCCTGCATCCCTGCAGATTTGTCCAGTTATTATCTTGAGAGAAATCCAATCCCCCGCCCCTTAAAATCATTGTGTCCCTGAGGAACTGCTATTTGCTGGTCAGCCCATGGGGCCCTCCTGGGAGGGGTGGGTGGTGGTGGATGTTAGGTGAGCTGTGTGGATATGAGTGTGTGTGTGCATGTACATGTGTGTGCATGTACATGTGTGCATGTGTGTGTGCATGTGTGCATGTTCAGGCTGAGGGGACAGGCAGAAGGATGAAGCAGGTAAACATTAATCCATTTGTTAGTTCATTCTACAGCATTCAAGAGCCCTTGTTCAGGGTCAGGCTTTGTGTTAAACCATCAGGAAACAAAGCTGTCAGGCTGAGGCCCTCTCAGGTGAGAAAGGCACCTGCCACCCAGTGTGACTAATGCCAGAATCAAGGCGTATGAGTTTCCTATTGCTGCTGTCACGAATTATCACAAAGTTAGTGGCTTAAAATGACATAAAATTTGACTTTAAATTAACTCATAAGGGAGTTTATCCTGGTTTGATCTAACCAGTGAGTTCTTTGAACGACCTTTCCTGAGGGGAGAGATTTGAGGCAGAATCACTCTCTTTCTGGCCTTGAAGAAGCAAACTGCCATGCTGCGGAGAGAGCCATGTGGCAGGAATGGTGGCAGCTTCTAGGAGCTGAGGACCTCAGTCTTGCAATCACAAGGATCTGCATTCTGTCCACCTGTGAGCTTGCAGGAGCACCATGTGCTTTCGGATGGGAGCACAGCCCTGGCCGACACCCTGACCGCAGCCTGTGAGGCCCTGCGTGGAGACTCCAGTTAAGCTGCACCTGGACTCCTGACCTATAGGAACTGAAATGATAAATGGTTGTTGTTTTAAGCCACTAAGTTCATGGTAATTTTTTACAGAGCACTAGAAAACTAATATATAATTATGGCTAGCCCAGATTCAGGGATGGGGACATAGACTCTGTCCCTGGATGAGAGGAGCGATAGGCTCACACTGAAAAGGAGACTCGGAGCTACTATTGTAATCATTTACCATGAGTTGGTCACCAGCTGGGACACAGCACGTGCTTAAAGCTGATGGGATCCCTGGGGCCAGATGCTCCTTTTGCAAAGGCACCTGCAGAATCCTGGACATCCTACCTTTGTGGCCCCTGCCAGCCAGAGGGGTTGGGACTCCTGTGGTACACCTCTGTGTCCCTAGCATCAGGCACATGTGGGTGATTAATCAATGTCTGCTGGACCATTGAAGGAATGAATGTGTTGAAACCGGGCTCTGCTGGAGTGGGCAGTGAGGCCTTTGCCAGAAAAGGTTTGCCTGCACTTGCGGCAGGGAGGTGCTCAGGGATGGGGGGTAGCAGCTTTGTCCCAGGCTTAGACTGTCAGCCTGGCATGATTGAGGCACTCACACTGTCTCCTGAGGCGTTGAACTCTTACTCTTGCCCCTACTCCTACCCATTCCTCTCCCTTCCCTTAGG
Source organism: Cheirogaleus major (assembly GCA_963574435.1). NCBI lineage: Eukaryota > Metazoa > Chordata > Mammalia > Primates > Cheirogaleidae > Cheirogaleus > Cheirogaleus major. The sequence continues at coordinate 15,952 of CAUYPO010025692.1, read as the reverse complement.
TGTCTGATTTTCCCCTACCCCTGAACACTATCTGATGTTATATTAACCAGCTGCTTAATGTTAACCATTTGTTTAATCCCGGGCTGACTCCCTCACTAGATGCCAAGCTCCACAGGGCAGGGACTTTGCCCATCTGGTTCCCGCTTTATCTCCACTGCCAGCAGTAGGTGTCCAATTATTTGCTGGATGCACGAATGGGCCATTGAAGGGATTTTCAAGAGTGATTTTGGCCATATAACATACGTAGGGGGTCAGACTCAGCAAACATTCACTGGGCATGTCTCTCCCTCCCTGTGCTGGGTGCTGGCAATGCAAAGTGGAAGTAGGGGGTCCCTGCCCTGGAGGAACTGAGCTGCATGGAGAGACGGATGTGCAAACAGATGCCATTTGAGCTATGCAACTTTTAGTTGTCAACCTGTCTGAGCCGGTGTTCTTCTTCTGCAAAACACAGATAGTCACTTCTGTCTTGCAGGACTATAGTGAGGATAGTAACATATGACAGCATATGCAGACATCTGGAACTCTGTTGGGCACACAGCAGGTCTATGATTGTGGAAGTGTGGGTGCATATATATGCTCCCACGCCAGCTCCTCCTCAAGAGAGATGAATACAACGCACACATACAATGTGTACACTTACGTGCTTTTCTTCCACTCAAAGTTTATCGGGATCAGTTCTAGAAATTGAAACCATGCTGGTGCCAAAAATAACAACAGCTAACATTTTGTATGGCACTCACTGTGTTTCAGAAACTGCTCTAAGAGCTTTGCATGCAACATTAACTAATTTCATCCTCAAAAGGATCCTATGAGGTAGATATGGTTATTACTCCATTTCACTGTTGAGGACACTGGGTTTCTACCCGAATGTGGAAGACGTGGAGAGAAACAGAGCTTAAGTTCTATGTCCATTTAATGCCCTTCCTGCACCTCCTCCCGCTACTCCATGACCTGCCGTACGATGCAGTTTGACATGTGAAACTATGGACCGAAAGGCTGAAGACAGGCGTTCAGGTGACGATGTGCGTCCCAAAGAATCAAAACATGTATAATTCCTTTTGAAATACCGTGTTGTGCAATTATGTGCCTCCAAAGAAAGGCTCGCTATTTTTAGAAAGAGGGCAGCAGAGTCGTTGGAAATATGCCCGAATACGGTCATGACTGGGCAAGGGACGAGAACGCCGATTTTGGCAGAGGGATCATTTGGAAATACAGTTTCTGTCCAAGTCATTCTTCTGTTTAAGATTCCTCAGCACTGAAGGAGCCAAAATATCAACAGCGAAAAAACCTCTCAGGGCTCACGGCTGTCTCTGGAGGAAGCTGAGCTCTGTCTCCGGGCAGAGACGCTTCCCTGCGTCCCCCCCGCCCTGCTCCACACAGCCCGTTCCTTGGGTCTCTTTGAACCACCTGCTGCTTCCTGACCAGTTCCTGATTCCCCACATCCTTACACCTTTATTGGGGAAGCACCTGGGTATCTTTCTAAACTCAGTGCTGGGGCTTCTTCTATAGGAAGCCATGTCTGGCCTCCCGGGTAGAACTGGCCAGCCTTGCTTTGGGGTGTTCTAAGAACACAGGAGAGCTCTGCTCAGTCACTTGTCACCACCCTGTAAAGCATGAGTTCCCTGTGGGCAGGGACCCCTGTACCCTCATTTCCCTAGACAGGGTCTGGCACTGGGTAGCCAGTTGACTAATATTTACTGGGCTTCAATCATGCGCCTTGCGCTATTCTAGGTGCTGGGGACATGGCAGAGAACGAGACAGACAGTGCCTCTGTCCTCTGCTTTCAAGAGGCTTGTGTTCCTATGGGGGGCAGCAGACAGACAGGGAACACACAAAGCAAGGCGATGATTTTCAGGTTGGATACATGCAAAGTGACTGAATGGAGTTGCATGGTAACAGGAGCAACATGTGTGGGTGGGGATGGTCAGGGTGGAGCCATGTTTGAGAGGAGGCTCACTTGAGGGAGAGGAGGCAGCTGCATAGCATAGATGTGGGGGAACAGCTTTCCAAGCAGAAGGTGGAGGAAGTGCAAAGGCCCTGAGGCAGGGACACACTGGACATGTCTGAGGGACTGAAGGAAACCAGTGGTGCTGGGGCCCAGAAGACGGGGAGACTGAGGTCCACGAGGAAGGCAGGGGCCCCAAGAGCAGAGCCTCGCAGGTGCTGGGGTAGAGCTTGGGCCTTGTTCCAAGTGCAGCGAGGAGGCTCCGAGTGAGAACCTGCTGCAAGAGGAGATGGCGTTGGTGCAGTAAGCTTGATGTGCAGGCAAAGCCCCGGCGCCTTGGTGAGGTTCCGACGGCTGAGAGGTGACTGCTTCTCCTATCTGCTGCAGCCCTGCGTCCTCGATGTGAACTCTGGGAGGCAGAAGGCTATGAATAAAATGGAAAGAGCCGCCTCTAGAAACTTCAACGTGGGCACCTCTCACAGAGAGGGACCGAGGGGGAGGAAGCCATCCCTGCTGGTGTGGTAGTCAGGGCTTCTGTACAAAGACACTCCAAAATACAGTGATTTAAACAAGAGAGTTTGTTTCTGTCTTCCGCAACAGCCTGGCTTTTCCCGGCTGGCGGTGCCCGGCGGGGGCGGCAGGACTGACGGGTGGACGAGGCCACTGTGGAAGAACTGACGCCTGGGCAACTACGGATAAAAGCCAGGGACGCTTCTGGCCCCTGCAGGCCCCTCGCCCGGTGAGCCCTGCCTCTTGCAGGCCACGCAAAGCAGATGAGAAGAAACGCAAAGCCCAGGTCTGTTCTCTTTCATCTCTCAGCTCTGTGCAAACTTGTCCTCTTCCTGCTCTTCCTGTTTTGCTGGAAAACAGTTTTTTCCCCCCAACTACTTTTCAGTGGCTTGGGAGGAATGCTAGCCATTCCAGATTCTTTTTCACTGAGAGGAGAGGGTAGGGTAACCTGGCAGGTGGGTGCTGGGAGGCCGGTGCGCTCTTGGGTTCCGTCTGCCAGTTCTGCGAGCAGCGTGGACCCCTGGCCTGGAGCAGAGGGCTGGCCTGCAGCCAGAGAAGGCTGGCCACCGACCTGCGCTGCTGACCGCCTGCTCTGTGCAGCTCACAGAGGGTACCAGTGTCCCCTGGGGCCAGCTGTCCCGGCTGGAGGAGGAGAACCTCCTGCAGTGGGTCTCATCATCTTTGCTTGTTCCTCCTCATCCCCTTCCCTGCGGTCTTGAAGGGCCCCTTAGGGTGAGCGATAATGTCTAAAGCTTGCTAATAGGAGATGTCAGCTATGAGGTTTGGTTCCTGCTGAGACACAGCAGTTCTGGAACTGCTTAAGAAGAGAAACTTCTAGAGGTTAAATTAGAAAGAAGCCTTCTAATGCATTCATGAGCCCTGCCTCCGAAGCACACACCCAGCAGGGAAGTACAGAGGAAGTGCTGGGCCCAGGTAGGCAGCCCAGATTCTGGGCCTGGGGACACACCCGAGCCCCCAGACATTCCCAGGAGGGATTTTCCAGGGGTGTGGACATCTTGAGTGAGCAGGTAGTGGATGAAAGAATGTGCCAGCCTGCTGATGTAGGTAGTGTAGAGCCAAACACCATGGCGGGAGACCCTGGCTCTAGGAGACTCACTGACTTTTGTCATCAACAGTTCATCCCTGTTCCTCCAGGGCTGTCCGAGAATGTTTCTAGCACTGTGCGCCTCAAGGAGGCCGCTCATCCATCCTGGGAACCCCGCTGTCCAGGGCAGGCCTCACCAAATGAGGTGCAAATGAGCACTTTGCCGAAGGGGTTGCATTCTGATATTCATGCTCCTAACCTTAGAGGGAACCCCGTGCACTCCAGCCTCAGACTCTGGGGCAGGTCTGAGTGCCGGTGACTCTCACACGGAGACAGAACATCCCTCTGGGGACACCGTGAGCCAAAGCCTCAGCCCTGTTTGGGCTGGGGACTCTCTGTCCTCTGGGTCCTGTGTGGCTTGTATCTGATTGGTGTGTAGAGTAGGAAGGAAGAGTCGTGACCACGGCCCAGTTCTTGTGTGAATGTAAGGGGACCGCGTCCCTGGTGAGAATTTGTCCTATTCTTGGTCCCACAAGAACAGAAATAGGAGGGAACAAGCCTTCTCAAATAAGCTCAATGCCACACACACATATACACAGTAATGGGAATTTTTCTAATGCCCTAAACGGTGATTTTTGTGTGTAGAAAGGATTATTCAAGGGTTTGGTTAGGTTTTAAAAATTAACATTCAATTTATTAAATTTATACATAAAAGGAAAAAACCTAGTTCATCCTTAAGCTTTTAATTTCAGCTCAAATAACTTATTAGTTTAATTATAGGTGCAGCAAATTTTAGCAATCACTTTTAAGGGAGCTTTGATTAATTTTGGTCTCATTTACAAACTTAAGTTCCTTTAAACATTTCACATTGCATTATCCATCACATATAATATATTTGCTTAACTTCCTAAGTATAATTGGCTGACAAACCTTCTTAAGTACTTAAGCAATTCTTATAAATTTTATATGTTTAGTTTATAAATATGGTGAACTTGAAGTTTGATCAGGTGTTCCGGTACTATGTGGAAAAGTAGATTAAATCTATATCAATTAGTCAATTTCGTATTTAAAATTGGAATCATGAGGCAATATATTATTCTAATACACTGAATTCTCTTAAATGTTATAAGAATATAAAATAGAAACACTGCTTTAAAATATTAATGCTTCAGGGCACAGTGACTCACACCTGTAATCCCAGCACTTTAAGAGGCTGAGATGGGAGGATCACTTGAGGCCAGGAATTCGAGACCAGCCTGGGCAACACAGTGAGACCCCATCTCTGAAAAATAAGGCAAATTAGCTGGACATGGTGGTGCATACTTATGTCCCAGCTACTCAGGAGGCTGAGGCAGGAGGATAGCTTGAGTCAAGGAGCTCGAGGCTGCAGTGAGCCAAGATTGGGCCACTGCACTCCAGCCTGGGCAATAGAGCAAAATCCTGTCTCCTAAAAAAAAAATTAACATTTTAGTTTTTGTTCTTTTTACTTGTCTGTATGTAATTCAAATCTTCTTGAGGGTAAAAATTACTTTAGTAAGGGGGACAATTTGGTCATTTCAAGCAATTTTTGAGGATACCTGCTAAGCCGTTTGATGCTGCCTAATGATGCAAGGGCTGTGGGCCATTCCCAGGTCTGTTTACAGACACTTGCCTTAAAACCTTCCAAGTGAGTTGTCTCAGAGCCCTCGGGACTTCCTTGGTCCATGACCTTGGGTTTGAGTCACATCATTACCTAATTCTTCGCTCTGCCCATGGAAATCTGTTACCTCCTACCTTAGTCAGTTATTGGATTTTGTATTTCTTTGCCTCTTAAGATATAAACATGTCTAAAGACCTTTGGACATCACAGTATTAATAGCCAACATTAACTGAAGGCCTACTATGTACCCAGCACAGTTCTACCTGCTCTTCATATAATTAGTAATCCACTCAGTCCTAACAGCCCTTGAGGCGGGTACTATGATTTTTCCCACTTTACAGATAAAGGAACTGAGAGATTAGGGAATGTGTCCCTGGTCACACAGCCAAAGACCATGCTCTCACCTGGGACCTGGATTTTTTTTAAAAAAAAATCCTGGTAACTATTTGAATAACTATTAAAATAATTCTGGCTCTGTCAAGTCTCCGTCTGACCACTCAGTCATGACTTCACACACAGACACACACATGTTCACCCTAGATAGTTGATCATTATGTTTTGGGAATAACAAAAGGACAAACAACCAATTTAAAAATGAACAAAGGACTTGAATGTGTATTTCTCTAAATAAGATGCATAAATGGCCAACAAATACATGGAAAGATGCTCAGCCTCCTTCGTCATTAGGGAAATGCAAATCTAAACCCGCAACATTTCACACCCACTAGGATGACTATAATTTAAATAACACAGAAAATAAAAACTGTTGGCAAGGATGTGGAGAAACTGAAACACTTGTACACTGCTGGTGGGAATGTAAAATGGTGCAGCCGCTGTGGAAAACAGTTTGGCAGGTCCTCAAAAAGTTAAACACAGAAGTCCTGTATGACCCAGCAATGCCATTCCAAGGTATTTACCCAAAAGAACTGAAGGCAGGTGTTCAAACAAATGCGTGTGCACATGACACATGTTGATAACAGCACAATTCACAATAGCTAAAAGATGGAAACAGCCCGAATGTCCATCAGTAGATGAATGGCTAAACAAATTGCAATCTACACATATAATGGAATAATATTCAGCCATAAAAAGTAATGAAGTACTGATACATGCTACAACCTGGATGAACCTTGAAACCATTATGCTATATGAAAGAAGCCATACACAAAAAGTATGCATGATGACATTTACATGAAATACCCAGAAAGGCAAATCCATGGAGACAGAAAACAGATTGGCGGAAGCCAGGGGCCAGTGAAGGGGGTAATTGGGAATAATTGCTTAATGGATATGGGGTCTGCTTTTAGAGTGATGAAAATGTTTTGGAACTGGATAGAGGTAGAGGAAGTTGCACAACATTGTGGATGTACTAAATGCCACTGAACTGTTAACTTTAAATGGTTAATTTTATGTTATGTGAATTTCATGTCAATAAAAAAAGAAAAGGATTTGGCAGATTTGATATAAAAACAAAATCTCGGTTAGAAAGTAAAAGGATAAAAAATTTATACTGGGAAAATACTAACCCAAAGAAAGCAAGTGTACATATTTTAACATTCAGAGGAAAAAGAAGATGACTTCAGGGCAAAAATAAATAAATAAAATTACTCAAGATGAAGTAAATAATAACGGTAAGAGTTTCACCAGGAAGATGTAAAAATTCTAGCCTCAAAGGCTAACATAGCTTCAAAATACATAATGCCAAAATAAGATTATGAACAGAGGTAGACAAATCCACTGTATCATTTTATCACACTTTTCTATACCTAGTGATGCACTCATTCAACAAATATATTTTGAGTGCGTACTCTGTGCCAGCCATTATTCTAAGTAGTTCCTCTTTAGGAGCAAGTAGTCAGATCATTTGTGAGTAATGGCAACTTTGTTTCTTCTCTTCCACTTTTACAATCTTTATTTTTCCTGGCAATACTGTACTTTAATGTTGAATAAAAATGGTGAAAGTAGACATCTTTGCCTTGTTACTGACCTTAACATTTCAACATTTACTAAAGTGTTTGCTGTAGGGTTATTTTTAAAAAGATATTCTTTATTACTTTAAGACAGTTTCTTTATATTCTTACTTTGCTTAGAATTTTTTTTATCATGAGTGGAGATTGAATTGTGTCAGTTTTTCTGCATTTATTGAAATGGTTATATGGTTTTTCTGCTTTTATCTGTCAATGTGATGAATTACATTACTTGATTTTCTAATGTATTCCAGTGTACTCTAATCCAATTTGGTCATGATATATTATTGTTGGATTCAGTTTACTGATATTTACTATGGAAAAGATTAGTCTATATTTTCCTTCCTCAAACAGTCTTTGTTTTGGATACCAAGCAAGTTTAAGCCAACTTCATAAAAATGATTAGGGAGTATTGGGCTTTTTTTTTCTATTCTCTGGAAGAGTTTGTATTTGAAAGTATTCATTCCTTAAATATTTGGTAAAACTCTTTTCTTTAAAAAAAGAATTCTGGTCCTGCTATTTCTTTGATATAAAGATTTTTGATCACCAACTCAATTATTTAAATGGTTAAAACATTGTTGACATTTTAAAATTTCTTCTGGAACCAAATTTTATTACTTGTAAATGTAAATTTTGTGCATTTGATTTATAGTTTCAAAATTATTGACATAAAGTTGCTCATAACATCCGAATGTTACATTTTTAATTATTCTTAATCTGAAGTCATGTTTCACTTAAATTCCTACTATAGTTTATAGGTTCTAATTCTCTGTTTCCTAATTAGTCCTGCCAGAGGTTCCAGTTGTATTAGCTTTTTCAAAAAACTAGAATTTGGCTTTGTTGGTCACATCTATTTTATGGTTGTTTTCTATTTCTTTTATTTCTGCTCTTATCTTTAACATTTCCTTTTTCCTACTTCTTAAGGTTTATTCAGCTGTCTTCTTGCTAACTTTTTGTGTTAAATGTTTGGCTTATTGATTTTCAGCCTTTTTCTCCCATATTCGCTTCTCCTATGTTCTGATATGTGGAATTTTCATTATTGTTCACTTCTAAGCACATTCTAAGCCCTTAACACTTCATTTCTTACCTATGAATTATTTAAAGAGTTTTTTTTATAATTTCTGTACTTTTTTTGCTATTGATTTCTTATTGAAGCACATAATGGCCAGAAAATATTACTTGTTCAATCCAGTCTTTTGACATTAACACAAGATTGCTTTTTGGCGAGATAAATGGTCAATTTTCATAAATGTTCCAGATGTGCTTGAAAAGAATGTGATGTCTGCAGTTACGTGGTGAAATGTTCTGGAAATTCCCAGTAAGTAAAGCTGTAAATCCATAATTCTCATCTTTTCTACCCTCACTGGGGATTTTTTGTTTTTTGTTTGTTTTGTTTTTTTGGCTGCTTACTTTATCTGAGTTACTGAGGGAAGTATGTTAGACACAGGAAAGATGGGAGAAAAAAAGAACCCCATAAATTCATGGTAAAGAATCAATCGGTCAGATCCAGAAGGTGAAACATCTACAACATCATCTACAACATGGATCGGGTATAAAGGACATTTTTGGGATAGTTGATTTGGGCCTCTCTAAAGAATAGCGCCCCCTTGCCCAGTCCAAGGGCATCCTAGTCCTGCCTTTCCAGAAGGCCAGTGCTTTGGTCCTGCCAGATGAAGGCTGACATCATGATCCACCTATTCCAATGATAATACAAGCCCCCCTTCCTATGATAACAGATGTCAGCCCCCAACACCCAGCAGACAGAAATGGTAGACATTTGAAAATACAGTTTTGAGTATTTACACTCAAATATGCCAGTAGACTTTAAAAACAGGCCAGATGTGGTGGCTCATGCCTGTAATCCCAGCAATTCAAGAAGCAGAGGTAGGTGGCTTACTTGAGGCCAAAAGTTTGAGACCAGCCTAGGCAACATAGTGAGACCCTCATATCTACAAGTGTGTGGGGGTACATGCTTGTAGACTCAGCTACTCAGAGGCTGAGGTGGGAGGATCCCTTCAGTCCAGGAGTTCAAGACCAGCCTGGGCAATGTAGCAAGACTCCATCTCAACACACACACACACAAACCAAGAAAGATCTTCTTTCCAGCAGTGACAATAAAAAGCTAAATAGAATAAAAACCATGTTTTAAAAAATAGGCCTAGCAATGAGCAGTGGGTGTGAGTGGGTAGCTACAGCAGCTTCCCTTCTGGAGGTAGGAACCTAGTCAAAATATGGGTGGAGTTTTTGTTGATTAGGGGATCTAAAAGTTGGGCTTTGGATGACATTCAGTTCAAAATATTTTCTGATTTCCTTTGTGACTTCTTCCTTGACCTAAGAATTACTTAGAAGTGTGTTGTTTGATTTCTAAATTTGCATATTTTCTAGGTAGCTTTTTGTTATTGATTTCTAATTTAATTTCCTTTTAGTAAGAATATATATGCTATGTGATTTCAATCCTTTTAAATTTATTGAGATGTCTCATGCCCCAGCATATGTCTAACTTGATAATGTTCCATGTATACTTGAATGAAAGAGTATATTTTACAGTTTTTTGATGTAATGTTCTACAAATGTCACTTAGATTAAGTTAGTTGATAGTGCTGTTCAAATCTACTATGTACTTGCTGATTTTTTGACCTATTTGTTCTATCAATTACTGAAAACGAAGTGTTAAAATCTCCACAATTTTAATTTTGTATTTTTTCTATTTTCCTTTTAGTTTTATCAACATTTGTGGAATGCAGCTAAAGCAATGCTTAGAGGAAAATTTACAGTTTAATTTAAATGCTGATATGGAAAAGGAAAAAGGTTTAAAATCAATGATTTAAGGTTTCATTTTAATTACATAGAAAAAGAAGAGCAAATTAAACCCAAAACATGTAGAAAGAAGGAAATGATAAAGGTATGAGTGAAAATGAAATAAATGGAAAACAGACAGGCAATGAAGAAAGATTTATAAAACTAAAAGTTGCTTCCCTAAAGTGAGTAATAAAATTTATGACTCAAAATATAGTATTGAAAAACAATAGCAGGTAACTTAAGAAAAGATAATTAGTGTTAAAGTGTCCTGAGGTCCTTGAATTATTCAGAAGGGGGTAGATTAAAATATTACTTAATTTTAGACTTTGTTAGTTATGTATGCATACAAAACCTGAAAGATTATCACTAAAAGGAAAAGAAATTGAATGCATAAATTCCAAAAAGTACCGGGAATAGAAAATACAGATAGGAATAGGGAAAACAAACAGACAAGGAAAGAAAAACCCTTTAAAAAAAAAAAGCCTAAGAAAGAAAAACAAACAACCATCAAAAAGAAAATGCAAAAGAGAATAAGATTATAGAAATAAGTTAAAAAATAACAATAATCACAGAGACAAAAGGACTAAACCCACTAGTTGGACAGAGATTTTCAAAATGGGTTACCTCTCCCCATCCAGCTTTCTAAGAGATGTATTACAAGTAAAAGAACATAGAAAGCTTGAAAATAAAAAAATATGAAAAAAGAGGTACCAAAAAAGCTATTTTAATGGTACCAACATCAGATAAAATATTCTTTTTTAAAAAGTCATTACTAAGGATAGAGAGAGGGTGTGTACATAATGATAAAATATTTAATTCACCAAGAATATAAACCAATTCAAAACTTGTATGCATCTTATAATATAGTTTTAAAATGAATACAGCAAAAAATGAATACAGAATAAACCAACCCAAGAAGAACTTGACAAATCCACCATCACTGTGGCAGATTCTAACATACTTCCATCATTGATAGATCAAGCAGGAAAAAACCCTGTCAGAACGAACAAGTTAACAAGTTTGATCAAATGCTCATTTATAGAATATTTTACACAAGAATCGGAGAATACACATTCATTTCTAGCTCTTGTAGAACATTTGTGGAAACACACTACATATTATGCTACACACAAGTCTCAACAAATATCAAAGGTTGAAATTATACAGATCACCTTCTGTGATTATATGGCACAAATTCTAAGTCAACAATAAAAAGATAGATTATTAATACATTTGGAAATTAAGATGCTCACTTTTTATATAATCTGTTGGTCAAAGGCAAAATTAGAATGAAAATTTGAAAAGTGTTAAACTGAAAGATAATGAAAATATCACTAGTGATTAAAACTTCTGGCATGCAGTTAAAAATAGTACTTAGAGAAAAACTTATAGCCTTAATTTCCAACACTGGAAAATAAGGAAGACTAAAAATTAATGAGCTAACCATTCATTTCAAAAAGGAAAAAAAAAAAACTGCCACAAAACAAACTCAAAGAAAGAGAAGGAAGGGAATTACTTTGTCTGAATGTGTCCCCACAGAATTCATATGTTGAAATCCTAACTCCCACGGTGATGGGCTTAGGAGGTGGGCTTTTGGGAGGTGATTAGGTCATAAGGGTGGAGTTCTCTTGAGTAGGATTAGTGCCCTAACACAAGAGGCCCGAGAGAGAAACATACCAATATAGTTATTGGTATATTTGTTCATAATATACAAATATATACCAACATGTGAAATTTTATGCTGGAAAAAATCCTCAAAAAATATAACTTACTCATATTGACTCAAGAAGATGTAGAAAACATGAATAGTTCTATAACCATTAAATACATCGAGTGAGTAGTGTGTCATTTCCCAAGCTTCCCCTGCTGGTGAGTCCAACACGGCCCAGGTGGCAAAGCTGAAGGCACCTTGCAGTCCCATCTCCTGGCCCACAAAGCACAGGACAGAACGGTGGGTCTAGAGTTAAGAGACAGCAGCTTCATAAGTGGCACAGTCCACCTTTTTGGCTTCTCAGCATTTGTAAACACATATTTAACTTTCAAACAATAAGAAAACAACTCTACTTATCCTGTTTATACTTAACAGGATGCCACTATCCTTCATGCAAATGAAGACATTCTCAGTCTCTCCCCGAAATGAGGAGATGCAAAATCCCGGTAGCTATTGTATCCGTCTGGGGACGATGTTAATAACCCCTCAAATCCAGTCACGGTGCCACAAGCATGGACAAAATATTCACGACTGCTACAGTCTTTGTTTCTGTCATGTCATGTGGCTATAGTTGACATGTTAAATTCCTTCTTCCACTCCTCATCCAACATATCTTTTGCTCTCAACTGGTTAGGGCTCTTTACCTGATGGGGTGACCTAAATCCTCATTCCTGAAGTCTCTGAATTCCTAGTGGTCCTGCCTTTTTAGATTGCTGTAGTTTTCCATTAATTTTTGTGATTGGACAAGGAAATGTGAAGGGGCATTCCGGAGCATCTTCTGGGCTTCAGGTATAGTCCTCCCTACTTGCACCGTGCAAGGGCAACCCAATTCTGCCCTGGAATCAGGATCAGTCCCCCCAGGAAGTAGTGTAACCCCTTTCTTCTCTTGGTTCAGTGGCATGAAGACCCTAAATGACCAGTAACAGTCCCAACATCTGGTTCGATGGAGCTGTAGTTGTGGCCTCTGGTGGAAGCCTTTCTCCTTGGAAACTATGACCTCCAGTCCTACAGAGCTCAGAGTTCTGGAGATGGGAAGTAAAAATTCTGCGAGCAGGTTGTGAGGTGTGTAGTGAGATGGACCACTCCCACTTCTGTCCTTTAATGCCTGGACTTGTATATTCTGGTGATGGGAGAGAAAGCACCATACATTGGTTTCTGACCCAAAGTATAGACTGCATCCTGTGGTGGTTCTGCCTGGAAGCCTGGAAGATTTTGTCTCTAGAAATCTTGTCTTTTTGCCAGGTATCTGGAATGGTAAAGCAGAGTCTGGGGGCAAAGACAGCGATGTGAGACCCAGGGCTTGAGAGAGAAGGAAAAGAGGGCTACGGGAAGAAAGCAGATAGAGTGGCCCAGACTTTGTGTTGTTTGTGGGGTAGGAGGGAGAAGAAATGTCACTCAAGGAGTTTTGCTATGAAAAGGTATGCATGGCCATGCACTGCTATAAAAGCAGAGTCTCAAGAAGAGAGGCCAGCAGAGAAGGGTTGGCCATATTTTGGGCTTGGCTCTGGGCTTTCCTTGCTAGGGCTTCTCTGAACTCTTGTGCCTGAACACCAGCGACTGGCTTTAGAGGCTTAAAGTATAAAAGCCCCGTGTGACTTGGCTTAGGAATTGCTCTTAGGCAAATCTACGGATCCCAATCCCTCTGCATCTGCTTTCCCTGGAAGCCAGCAGTGGGAGCTCCCCTTTCCCCACTTGTGGGTCCAAATGAAAAGTGTTCCTGGGCATTTTTGGATCTCAGACCCATCTCCCAGGGTTGTAACAGTTCACAGCAAGAGCTCTGGTGAAGATCCGTTTACTCCAGCAGAAAGAACCAAACTTTGAGAGGCAGGGGCGCTCTGCCCTTGGACTGGCGCTCATGTGGGGTGGAGGGAGGGGGGTGACAAGACCTTGAGCTAATTAGGACTCACCTGCTTGGGACTTGAGGCGCCTGCCCGGCGCTGTTCATGGTCCTGAACCATGGCTGTTGGTCTCCCTTGCACTATGGTCCCACTTTCCACTGGAGCAGTGGTGACTCCTGTCTAAGCCCTCCCAGGAATTGGGAATCAGGTGAGCAAGGACATGTGATATAGAGAGAGGAGGAGAAAACAGGTGGAATCCTTTGGAGAATCCTGCTGCTGAGACATTTTCAGGGAGAAGAAAATGGGACTTTTTCTTTTGGTCGTCATTTACAAAATGTCACAGTTGCTAAGACCTCTGGAAGTTGGGAGGCACATGGCCTCACTACACCATGTCCCTATGGTAGTAAGCTCACAGAAGCGGTAGAGACGCAGGACTGTGACCTCCTGGAGTTCAGGGTCCAGGCTGGATTCCCTTATCACCTTGCCAGTGTACTGGTAGGCGCTCAGTAAGTGTTGGTTGAACTGATAAGCTGTTGAGTGTAAGAGAACGAGACTGGACTACTAAGAACAGTCACGCCTCGGGGATGTTACGGGTTTGGTTCCAGACTACAGCAATAGAGTGAATGTTGCAATAAAGTGAGTCACACATATTTCTGTCTGGATCTTCTACCCGGATCACTCAAACTTTCTCCATATCAGCAATAAGGCTGTTTTGCTTTCTTGTCATGCATGTGTTCACTGGAGTGGCACTTTTAATTTCCATCTAGAATTTTCCTTTGCATTCACAACTTGGCTAGCTATTTGGTGCAAGAGGCCTATCTTTCTGTCTGTCTTGGCTTTTGACATGCTTTTGTCACAAAGCTTAATCTTTTCTAGCTTTTTATTTAGAGTCAGAGATGTGAACACTTTTGAAGCATTGTAGAGTTATTAATTGGCCTAATTTCAATATTGTTGTGTCTCAGGGAATAGGGAGGCCCGAGGAAAGGAAGAGATGAGGGAATGGCCCATTGATGGAGCAGAACACATACAACATTTATTAAGTTCTCCGTCTTATGTGGGCACAGTTCATGACATCCAAAACAATTACAATAGTAATATCAAAGATCACTGATCACAGATCTGTATAACAGATATAATAATAATGAAAAAGTTTAAAATATTGCCAGAATTACCAATATGTGACACAGAGACACAAAGTGAGCACATGCTGTCCGAAAAATGAAGCCAAAAGACTTGTTCAATGCAGGGTTGCCACAAAGCTCCAATTTGTAAAAAATAAAATATCTGCAAAGTGTAATAAAGCAAAGCGCAATACAATGGGGTGTGCCTGTGCTTAGAATAAGTTTTGCTTTCATCCTGTCTCCAAGGAGGGTAAAAGGGCTAACATTTGAGGTTCAACCATGTGTCAGGCATTGGATATTAGGTTCTTTAATTTAATCCATAAGGGGGATTTATCACAAATTTCCCAGTCAAGAATCAGGCTCATGACAGTGGGCGTCCTGAATGACAGGCAGGTGCTGAGTTGCTGGTCCTGAAGGCCAGTTTTCTCACCATCACTGGCTACTTCCTTCTTATGCAAGGGGAGAGACACAAATTCCAGAAGGGAAGGACAGGCTTGCAGTCCAGACAAGCATGTTGGTTAATGTGTGGAGGTCATGTTGAGAGGTCGGAAAGTTGATTTTGTGGTGGTGACTATGCTGACCAGGGTTTGGAGTCGAGAGCTTAGGTCCGGGGTTGGGGAGGGGAGGGGATGGGCTCAAGTCTCAGCAGGGACCAGGGCTGCTCCCTGTCTCGATGCCTCATTCGTGCTCCAATTTCGGGCAGCAAAAGTATGAATGACTTCCGACAACAGAAGGTGTCACGAGAAGAGCCAACAATGACACAAAAGGTCAGGCAGGGAAACCTGGCACAGCCGGGGTGGCGTGCTTCGAGGCTTGGTCTTAGCTACGGCAGGTGGTTTCCGTGGCTCCGGGGTGACTGAGCTTGGCAGCCGCCCAGACCTCAGCCAGGATCGAGAGGAGCTGCCAGCTCCGGAGCTGTGTCAGGCCGGCTCTCTCCTCATGTCACCAGGGAATGAAGTGTTTTCTAGTCTACGGGGCTTTTCCTAATTCTACGTGGTCTACTTGAGTGCTACTCTTCACCCATTGGGGTGGGGAGCCTGCGGCCTTGGGGCCACATGTGGCCTTCCAGATTCTTGAGTGTGGCCTTTTGACTGAATCCAAATTCTACAGAACAAGTCCTTTTATTTATTTATTTATTTATTTTTGGAGACAGAGTTTCACTTTGTTGCCCAGGCTAGAGTGAGTGCCGTGGCATTAGCCTAGCTTACAGCAACCTCAGACTCCTGGGCTCAAGCAATCCTACTGCCTCAGCCTCCCGAGTAGCTGGGACTACAGGCATGCGCCACCATGCCCGGCTAATTTTTTCTATATATATTAGTTGTCCAATTAATTTCTTTCTATTTTTAGTAGAGACGCGGTCTCGCTCTAACTCAGGCT
>CAUYPO010025689.1:0-21187 GCA_963574435.1 Cheirogaleus major | reverse complement strand
ATGTTCCAGAAGAAGATGATTTAACTATATTTGAATAAATGTAGATTGTTGTACTGTACTTAAAAAAATAACACATCCCCTGAAAATAAGCCCTAGGGTGTCTTCTTGAGGAAAAATAAATATAAGACCCTGTCTTATTTTTGGGGAAACACTATAGTAGAGTGATCTTGAAATAGAGCTCTGATTTTAACAGTTTGCTGCTTGAACCTTTAAATGGCTCTAAGGCACCTTCAAGATATCTACATTCATCACTGAAATTCGTCTTCCACTGTTACCTCAATCCTTCATTTTTTCTTCTGTCAAACCAATTTGCAGTTCCCCAAGACATCTGTCTTCTTTGCCTCTGCATATGCTTGTGCCTAGAATTTTCTTCTTTTGACTTCTCCTTACCGAGCCTTTTTCTCCCATAATGACAGTTAACACTTACTGAGTTATCTCATTTAATATTCAGTCAACCAATGATGGTGAACACTGTTAAATCCATTTCAAAGAAACTGAGTTATAGATAATGTAACTTGCCTTCAATCATGTCACTATTAATTAGTGACAGATTCAGAATCTGACTTCGAAGTTCCTAACTCTCCAACAGTATTTTTTCTCTTCTCACTCCATCTAGGCCCCTATTTTTATAGTTCCGGCAATCAATGCTCGATTCCAAATTCAGATTGTTAATCATGTTCTTGTCCAGAATCTGGAATGTGTTTTAATTTCTGCTCCATTTATTCTAATTCTACCAGACTCTGCTAAAATTCTTCCCTTTCAAAACCTTAGCCCACTAGTTCTCTTGAATTTTTTATAGCAATTTTTGTTATATCCATCACCTGAAATGTCATTTATGTCTACATTAAATTTACTATTATGTGTATGTTATATTCCTAATTAGATTATAAGCTCTAAAAGGTCAGGGACTTTAAAAAAGTATCCCCCCAAGTGTATTGCAAAGTGTTAAAAGTTTTAATGGGTAGCCAATAAATTATCGTTCAACAGGAAGTGACTCGTGTTCATATGTTTTATGAAATTGTTTATCACATATAAGGACTTTAGAGCCAGAGATAAAGATCATTATTAGTCCAACCCCTTAACTTTAATGATGAAAAGACTGAAGCTTGCAATCAGATAGATTATTTATTTAATAAGTAATACAGCAATTTAGAGACCATATGTTTCCTGTTTTCCAAAGGTGATCCATAGAACTATGTGATAAAGAAAATATGGAATTATATTGAAATGATATCTTTTTTAATCTAACCTGTGGTTGTTATACATTAAAGTTCACATGAAGCTGTTCTATTATATTGCTTTTGTAAAATTAGAAGTGGATTAAACATGGTTCCAGAATTAACAGACACACATACACACCACACATACAAATCATACAAAACTCTTTTCTGGCTTCCTTCTGTTTTTGTGATTTACAGATGTTACAGGCAGGATCAAAATCAGGGTCGTGATCTTGTTTGTTTTTTAAAGGAAAAATAAAAGATTGGGTAACTTGTTTGGTAACTTTGCATCATTAATTGTGAAATATTTTCACTTACTACGTTCACATCTGATGTGCATCTTATTGACAAGACTTAGATTTACCATTGCCTATCTCAGATTATCTACCTTTCTATATAGCATACTGCCAATTTTGTTATACTGTTACAGAACCCTCTGGAGGAAGTATTTTTCAAAAGAGCCATTTTCTAATATTACAAAAGAACAAGGGCAAAAGAACCCCAAACTGATGTTTCGGAAAGGAACCTATTTTGAAAGTAACTTTTCTGGTTCAGAGGATGAATTTAGAAATCTGATAACACATTTCAAGTATGTTTGGAAAGAACCAATAAAGTTTGATAGGCATTCAGGCAGATTTCAGCCATATTTTTATGTGAGGATAATCACAATATTCAGGATAGGAGCAAGGAGATAATGAATGAGGAACCCTGGGACTGAAAAATATTTGGAAGGTATTAAGAAAGATTTTTAAAATTTTTATACTCAATAAGTTCCTTATTTTGTGCAGCATAATATTAATTTAACCAATGTTTAGTGAGCATTTTCTGTGTGCCAGTCACTAATCTAGATGCTGGAGAAACACTAGTGAACAAAACAAGGGTTGAGAACAGAATCATATTATCTAACTTAAATTCTTAAAAGGATCATTGCTGTGTGGAAGATAGACAAGTGAAAGTGGAAACAGGAAAACCAGTTAAAAAGACTTTTGCAATAATCTGAGTAAGAGATGATGATGGCCTGGCCTGGAGTAGTAGCATTGTTGGAGATAATGAGAAGAGGTCCAATTCAGATTATATTTTGAAGGTGCAGCCTATAAACATTTCATTCAATAACATTTTTAAATGAATTGGTTATACGATATGATAGAAAGAAAACAGTCAAAGTTTAGGGCTTGAAATAAGAAAAATTGCAGAGGAGGTTTGGGAATAAAGAGTGGAAAGTAGAATTCAGTTTTGCTGGTAAGTTTGAGATGCTTATTAGACATTTAAGTGAAGATGTTTTGAGTGAAAAGGAAAGGGCAGGCTGGAGATAATTGAGAGTTGTCAGCACACAAATGGTATTTCAAGCCATGGGGTTGCACGAGATCACAAAAGGGATGAATGTAGAAAAACGGTGAGATACTATGAAACTTAGAGGTTGAGAGGATAAGGATCTAGGAAAGGAAATTAAAAGGAACAACTGTAAAAATAGAACCACCAAAATAGTAGTAGATAGAACCACTTTAGGACTGTGTTTCAAATTGTCCACCATGTTATATTGTATTTAAAGTTTATATCTGAATTAAAAATTAAAAGTATATTATGAGGGAGTGATCAACTATGTTAAATGCCGTTAATAGATGGAGATGAAAATTGAGATAGTTTAGTTAAAGCAACGCAGAAGCTATTGGTGATTCTAACAAGAGCAGTAAAAGCCTGCCCAAAATGGGATCAAGAAAAGATCAGAAGGACAGATAAGTATAAGGATTCTGTTTTATTTTGAAGAAGAGAAATGAGATGGTGACTAAAATAAAAGGAGGGTCTTTTTGTTTTTAATTTGGAAATGTATTGATAGAATGATGTAGTAAAAGGGGGAAAATGGTACTGGACTAAGTGACATGCACATAAGGATCTACATCTACATTAGGATCTATCCTTGGTTCTTAGGACAAGCTTTCTAGGTCTGTCACCCAATTTATAATGTATCATTAATTCACGTGTTGGTTAGTGAATACTCCCTTTAAGCAGTGCTGGGGATTGGTAAGAAATTCTCATATTCTCTATGCCTGAGACATTTACAATCTAGTTGGCCAAATGGAGAAAACATAATAAGAGAGCACGTACAACTTTAACAAATTCAAGTTATAGACAGTCCACTTAAAAAGAATGCCCATGTCCCAGTTATTTGCACGTGGTAATTGTGCTCAAAGATTTGGTAACAGTGTGTAAGTCAGAGGGGGTAGAAAACCAGGACCTTTCAGTCAGACATGAATTGGGTGTTTATAAAATTTGTTGAGGAAGAGAATTTGAACTGGGACTGGTAACTTGGTAAGCCTATTAACATACAATAGATTGTGAGGAAAACCTCAAGAATTACAAAGAATAATTTCAATATTACTAATTTTTATCCACACATTTCACCTTTGCTGAACCCATGCATTATTAGCTTCTATTTGGAATGACAATGGAATAACTTGTAAGTCTGTAGAAAGGTGGAAAGATATTTATAGAGTAGATATTTGTACACCCTTGAGGGTGAACACACGGAATAAAGACACTTGTTGATTAAGCAAAATTGATGCAAGGTACACCGACGGCCTTTCTGTACAGTAAGTAACTGCTATGTCTCGCAACTCCAGCCAAGAGATTAGTGGCTCGCTGGACCTGAAACAGCAAGATTTATGAGTACAGATTTGCATCCCATTTCTTGTCCCCCAATTAAATTTTCTTCCCTTTTCAGCATTTCCCCAGACTCAGAATCCAGCGACCCGCTTCCACCGTTTCGGAACACTGGAAGAAATTTTTGCGTGGGGAGTTCTGCAGCATCTGAAAGTACAAGATAACAACTGGCATCGTTTCTTTCCAGCATATTCTCAGCACAAGGAACAATTTCTATCGTTTCTTCGGTGGAAAAAAACTGTATCCGTGTAAGAGGTGTTACCCTTTTTGTTTTGCATTTCATTCAGCTTCGCAACTATAGTTTGGCCAAGACGGTGTTATTTCAGCCTCTAAACAGTGGCTCAAAGATTGCTCAGTTTTACGCCTTCTCGCTCAAAACATATTAATTTTCTGTGATAGCCTGGTCTTACATTACTTTTGTCTGAGCTTTGTTAAGAGAGTACTTAAAATGTACTACTCCCCGTCTCTCTGGTCTGAAAAACCGTTCGCTTTCCCCAGCTTGGTTCCAGGGGCCAGCGGCCGGAAGTGCACGGGAAAGGTCAGGAGCGCGATCACGGGACACAAACGGCGCGCCGGCTAGAGCGGCTCGAGCCGTACTGCCGCTCTCGCTGTTCTGTTGCTCTCTATGGTTAGGAACGCAAGCCCCTCCTCCGCCCGGAAACCTTAAGTTCCCGAACGCTTGCGCAAGGCCAGGAGGTAGTTCCGGTTCCGGTGTGGCGATATTTCGTTCTCGGTGTTCAGTTGTTGCGGTTGGTGGGCCGTAACTGAGCGAAGATGCTGCGGAATCTGTTGGTGAGGAGCTTCTCCGCTTGCATTCGGGACTGGGGTGGGTTTGGGGAGCGTAGGCTGAGGGACCACGACAGAAAACCCTCTGTGGAACGGGGACAGAAGGCGTTTTCTGAAGTCACCTTGGTTGGTGTCCTTTTTCCCCTGACCTTTCCCTTCCATCCATTCCTCTCACCCAAGGCTTTTGCTGGGTAGATGTTGGCCGGGAAGGTGACCAGAGACTTGTGGGTTTGACCCGTCTTGGGTTCTTAGATACCACCCCTAACCCTGTGGGTCATTGATGAGATTAGTAGCTCTGATCTGAGTAAAGCCAAGGACCAGATGGGGAGTTTCTGATACCCGGAAGCATCAAGCAGAAATGTGTATCTCTGGTATTGGAAGGTTTCAAGTTTTCAATGGTTCTGAGCTTAGCAGGCATCAAAAGGCAATTTAAAAACGAAGTCTTTCAGTTGGATGGGAGTTTAGGAGTAGGCATGGCCAAAGTGCAGTATTGCTTCCATCAAGCGATTCTGCATTGCCCTTCACCCCTCCACCGACTTTGAGCACTTGAAATATTTTCCCGAATTTTTGAAAAAGAAAAGGAAAATGTGACAACGATTATTTTCTTTTGTAATTATTCAGTGAAATTTTACTTAGCTTCTCAGTATCATTTGTTGCAGAAAGTAGATTGCATGTTTGTTTTCATTATTTAACTGAATACATAATACAAGTCTGTTTTGAAAAAGATTTATACTCTATACTCTATTAGAAATTTCCTAGAAAAAAATGTAATGAGAGAAACATTTTAAGTAGGAATCATGCCAGTGTATTTTGCTGTCAAGCAACAGATTTTTAATAACATTGGTAGAATATTATGACAACATTTGAGTTTAGTGTATTTTGGTTTACCATTTTTCCTCTAATAATGTGTACCAATATGTTTTCCTCAAGGATTAAAAATGCTATTAGTTCAATTCAGGGAAAGATCATGGTTCTTTTTGGTTACAATGTGCATGAACTGCTTCTAAAATATGGTATTTGGGGACTGCAGAATGTAATATGAAGAGCAGAGGATGAATAACAAATTGAAAAACTTGGATGCTGGTCCATGACTTTGCTACTGACAAATCAGATATGCTTTATGTCTGAAGGGTTGGAAATGGTTGGTTTTGAAGGTTTCTTTAGGCTCTAAATCTGTGTAATATATGCAGATTTTCTATTTCAGGCTCTCCGTCAGATTGCCCAGAGGACCATAAGCACTGCTTCACGCAGGCATTTTGAAAATAAAGTTCCAGAGAAGCAAAAGCTGTTTCAGGTACTGAAATATTTATAGGAGATTGTTACTTGCAATTAGATTACCAAAAGGTGGAGATAGGATAAACAAGTATGTGTATAAATTAGAAGATATGCCAATAGAGGCATTAAAAAATAGTCCAGGTTATGTACCATAGTGTTAATATTGGTTATCTCTTGGGGAAAGAGTTAGTGGAGCGGAGCAATTTACCTTTATAAGTAGTTAGATTAAGAGTGATTTTTAAAAAAAATTGTGATTTCTGTTTTTTCCCAAATAAAATTTCAAGTGATAAAAAAGTTGTATCTTATATGCTACATAAAAATAAAATACTTTATTTAGCAGATGTACTAAATATCTACTGTATGGCAGAGGCTGGACTAGATGATAGGGATATAATTTAGAACTATAAGCCAAAATTCTTCCTCACTTTTTTAAGGGAAGAAAGTGTGCCCTCTGACTAAATCTAAAGCATGATGATTATTGATTCTTGTATATTTAAATTATATTTGAATTTTTTAGTTCAGTGTGTATATTTTATAGTTTTAACAATTATATATTCCTGGGAAAGACCATCTTTATTGGGTCTGAAATTAACTTTAAAAGAAGACTGCTCACTTTTAGGAATTCTTATTTTTAAAGTAGTAGGAGTAGAGAAAGAAGAAAATTGTTGGTTAATTTTGATATTTAAAGTATTTTCATTTCAGAGGTTTAAGGAGTTAATTTTATATGAATGCTTAGTCTTTTGAAACTTAGTTGGAAACAAGTGACACATCTATTAATGTCTTTCTTTTTTCCTCACCTAGGAGGATGATGGAATTCCAGTGCATCTAAAGGGTGGGGTAGCTGATGCCCTCCTGTATAGAATCACCATGGTTCTTACAGTTGGTGGTAAGGCATTTGGAATGTTTGAAGGTTTATAAAAGTGATGCTAATGATAACTAACAACTTCATTGCTTTTGCTATGCCAGTATTTTAACAGTTTGTCTCCAGAATCGGACATTTCACTGCATCTCACATAAGTATTCAAGAGGTGATTGATATATACTGTATAAGAGCATTTTGATATCCTTCTAAAAAAATACATCAATAAGGTTTGATGATTATCTTGTGATAGAGGTGGCTTTCTGAGTGTACCACTAGTGGCCCTGAAGGCTGTTTTTTAGCCAAAAACATCTACTCTGTCCCACCTCCTATAGCAGGGGCTTTTAAACATGTTGGCTTTGATGCATAATAAAAGCATATTTTATATCTAAACCCTGTACATAACTGAAAACTTGTACAGAATAATACTTAACTTTTACCTATGCAAAATGTTCTGACATTTTTTTCTATGGATTAGGCGGGTCCATTCGTCAGTATTAGCAGTGGCACATCAAAAATTTATGTAGTAGGAGCATAGTTAGGGATTCGGATGATTGCTTTCTGGGGAAGGAGGAGAAGCAAGATTTGAGCGATTACCGTGTGCCCATTATATTGATAGGAATGCCACATCTGTCACTTCTGTAATTCTTGCATGAAGTCTGTAATGTATCCTCATTTTAAAGATGAGGCAGTTGTATTAATTGCCCAAAATAATATTGCTTCTATGTGGAAAAGCTGGGATTTGAACTCTAATTGCAAAGTTCCCCTGCTCATCCCAAGGTGCCTTCTTTGGCTTGAGTTGAATACAGTTAAGTAGAAGGGGCATTCATTGACGAAGACAACAATCAGATAGTGATATTTGGGCTTTCTGAATAAGATAAAGTCCTAAATTATTTTCAGCCAATGTGACTGTTAGACATTCTGGCACATGGTTTCAAAGATAAAATTCTAGTTATTAGCTATTTTTACATTAAATTTCATTATTTTAACTTCTGTGGTTTTACATTGATAATACACTTTAGCGAAGGATTGCATATTTTGACCTCTATTCTTATTTTTCAAAATTTTATGTATTATTAAATTGGCAAATACATTATTCTGCTGTATCACTTTCATAAAATTGAACTAATATTAAAGCTATGTTAAATAAAATTTTGCCAGCACCTATCAAAATACTTTTTGTGTTCCCATTAAGGTAGTCTTAATGCAAACTTTGCCTTTATCTTATAACTTTTGAGCTTAAATGTTAGATTTATATAATTAAATCTCAGTTACTGGTAATTTCTTTCTTTGTTTTTATTTTTCAGGAACAGCATATGCCATATATCAGCTGGCAATGGCTTCATTTCCCAAGAAGCAGGATTGATTTCAGTCATCCCAGCAGTCACTTGGTTCAGTTTCATTCAGCTCTTCATGGACCAGTAATCTTATAAATAACTGAGCTCTTCTTTGGGGATCAATATTTATTGACTTGTACTAACTGCCATCAATAAAGCAGTCTTTACCATGCTTTGTCTGATTTTGTTACTTAGGATACATTACACCAATAATTTCAGCTTTTGGTCAGCCTTGTAAATCTTAGGAGCAAAAAAAGTAGTCTTTTGTCATTAAGTATAAAGCACCATTATTGTTATTTTAGTGAAATTTTATTTTTAACAGCTCAAAATTATATAATGAATAGTTTTCAACTTCAGTTGAGTTTGACACTTAGCATATTGTGTTCTCATCACCACGAACCTGTGAGTAGTGAAGCAGGTTGTTTTTGGCTCCTGGAGTTATAAATGGTTTTTTTAGCTTCTCAGCTATGTGAGAGTATGTTTGAATATTGGATGTATTCATTCCACAGCTTAGAATTAGGCCTTAGCCTAATTCAGTATTTTTCCCCCCCCACACATAATGAGTTCAAGTAGGTTTCTCCAACCAGGAAGCAACCAAGGCAGGATTTCCTGGGTTCCCAAGCTATCATACCATCTAATGGAACTACAAGTCTATCATTTACCCTAAATGGTAGTTAGGTACTTAATAAGCAGTAGCCATGGTTGGTTTTTCATAACAGGAATGTTTTGAAAAGATATATTTAGGGAATACAAAATGCAAATAGATATAGAGAATATAAGAATCACAAAAAGAATTACGATGTTGCTTTAGGCAGTTTGGTTCAGGGTTTGCAGAATCCTTCCTGCTGTCTGAGATAGCTGTGCTCAAGCTGGGATTTCATAGACGTCTAGTTCGGAGACTCCCTGTGTCCTGGTGTGCATCTATGTGCAGAGCACCATGTGGTGAACCACTACCTAGGACTTTCCTGTATATGTGTATCAATATTGATGATTCAAGTCAACAGATACTGAGTGCCTACTGTGAACTGCCCACTGTTCTAGCTGCATGGGAATCATTTGTGAGCAAAATAAGCAGATTCCCTGCCCTCACAGAATTTACAAGGGGTGGCAGGGAAGATATTAATACTAAAAAAAAAAAAAAATTGTACAAATTGTTAGAAGATAAATTATATGGAAAAAAAGACCAAAGGGGAAAGCTGCCATTGGGGGTAGGTGATTGATTGCGGCTTTAAATAAGGTGGTTAGGGTAGGCTTCAATGGGAAAGTCAGATTTAAATAGAGGCTATAGGTGAGCTAGTCAGTTAGATATAATTGTCCCTCCATGTCTGTGGGGCGAAACTCACAGATGCTTAAGCCCCTTATATAACGTGTCATATTTGCATGTAACCTAGCACATCCATATACTTTAAGTTATTTCTAGATTACTTACACCTAAGTAATAGGCATAAATGCTATGTAAATAGTTGTTTAGGGAATAACAATAAGAAAACGTCTGTACATGTTCACAAACGCAACTATCATTTTTTTTTCTCTGAATATGTTCAATCTATGGTTGGTTGTATCCACAGATGGGGAACACATGGATATGGAGGGCGGACAGTATATGGGGAAAAGGCACTCTAGGAAAAGTGAACAGCCTAGAACAAATGCCCCAAGGTGCCTGGCATGTTCACAGAATAGGAAGGCAGGAGCAGATACTGCTAAGAGGGTGAGGGAGAGGAAGTTAGAGAGGTAAGGAGGGGTCACACCAAGTAGAGCCTTGTAGGTTTTAGCTTTTACTCCACAGGATATGGGGAGTCATCACAAGAGTTCTCACTTGAGAGTGACTCACATTGCCTTTAAGAGGATTAGCCTGGCTCTGGTGTTAAACCATAGGGGAACAATGGTGGAAACACAGATCCATTAGGATGCTTACTGCAGCAACCTAGGTGAGAGGTGACTGAAGCTAAGAACAGGTGTTAGCCATGAAGGTGATGAGAAGTGGTCAGGTTATGAACAGAGTAAGATCTTTATTACCCACCTAGACCTTACCCTTTGGCATCCATCCATCTATCATCCATCCATCCTACAATTATGTATTGAAAGTCGGCTTTGCATATGGCACTATTCTAGGCTCAGACAATACAACTATGAAGTGGACCATCAAACTCCTTCAAGGAGCTTCCATTCTCAATGGGGATAGACAACAAATAAATTAATTCATAAGCATGATAATGTCCTATAGTGGAAACTGCTGATCAACAGGGGTGATCTATTAGGAGGAATAGTGAGGTGGAAACTAGAAAAGGGCTCAGAGTAAGTGACATTTGAACTGACTGGAAAAAAAAAAAAAAGAAGGAGCCAGCTGAAAGTCAGGAGAAAAGCATTTGAGGGAAAGGGAAATCGCTTTGCATGGTTGAATTGCAGAAAGAAGACCAGTGTTGTTGGAACATAGGGAGCTGGAGAAAGCAGCAATTGTTATCTCTTCCCCAGTGATTAATGCAGCAAATGGCCCTACCCCTACACACGGGGTCTAGATTGATCTTTTCTGTTTCCATAATATTATGCAACATTATCTGTTAACCATAACGTTGATTTAGCAAGAATCCCAAACATAAACTAACATGGTCATTCTATCCCAGCCAGTTATTGTTACTATTATTAGTAAGAACTAGAAGCTGAGAAAATATAGTTAGAGAGAGATCAAACACATAACAATTACATTTGAACTAGATTTCAAACCTTGATCTGTCTCACTCTGCAGCCCATTGTTTGTTATGTACCATGTTACTTCCTAGATGAGGAAAGAAGGAAAAAAGTACTTAGGATAACTTTGCTGGTTGGTTTACCCAAAGACTTTGTTCCCTTTGAACACTGTTGTATCACTGGTTGATGAATTGGCATCATAACAATTGGCAATTTTTTATTCCTTCTCTTCTCTCAGATTCCCATGAATCTGGCCATATGTCTGCTCCAATTGCCTATCTCTATTAAAATTATAGTTTTGCAGCTGCAATTTACCATCTTAAAAAAAAAAAGCTTTTACAAGTCAAGGATATTTTGAAGGATTTATCTAATTAACAAGGAAAACCAATCAAAACCCAAGACATTTTCTAAATTTTTATCCTAGTATGATACATTGGAAGAAAAAAACGATTAAATGTTTGTGATTAGATTGCTTGGAAACTAGAGAACTACCTACTGAAATGATAATTTTAAAGCACACGCAAAGTCAGCTAAAGGAAGGGAAAGTCATAATGTTGGATTTTGCAGACAGTGTTAGAATATATTTATGTACGTATATAACTTTGGACTTGAGTATTGATTTCCAATTACAAATGTTCCATTAATATAATGAAAGATGAGCTGTTTCTTGAATTCTGAGATTATGCCAGATCTTTATTGACCTCTTGTAAGAGGCTGCCATCTTCCCTGAGTTGCTTAGAATATTCTCTGCCATTATTCTGATGGTTAAAGACTAGTGTCCTTGTTTGGCCTTGTAATTTCTCTTTCCTGCCCATTTTACCTCAAGTAATGTTATTAACTAAAACAGTCCATGGCCATTAATGTTTGGATGCTCTTCCCAGAGTGCTTTTTCCTAAAATGGTATCTGCTTTGGGAAATCAGTATGCGATGAACCATCTTGACGGTTTTGGTCACAAAAACATATTTTTACAGGTGCCATTTTCTCATCTTAATTCTATCCTAATGATCATGGAAATGATTTTTAGAAAAGGTTTCTTTCCACTTTAGTTGGAACATACTAAGAAAGAATAGACCAGGAAGGCCCAGTCAAGGAAGAGGAGCCAAGATTCTCTTTTTTGTTTACCTCTGTCCATATTTATCAATAAAAGTCTAAACGAAAAGCAACTAACAGAATTCCTTTACAGGACTGAAAGAAAAGCAAACAAAATGATACATTTCTCAAAAAGTAATTTTGAATATCAGTTTATTCCTCAAGTCTTCAAAGATTCCCTGTTTATATCTTAAAGCTGCAGCCGTCTAGTTTAAATAATAAATTTGTGATAATTTGTTTCCATATCAAACTTTTAATTAGTAGAAATGGCTTTTTGTTATGGGTGATTATTAAGTATACTGAGAAAAAAAAATGGACTGCTATGGAACACTTAATAAGTACTCCATACATATATTATTTTTGAAATATTTTCTGATTATAAAACTAATTCAGTTATACATATAGTAGGTACAAAGAAAAATAAAGAAGGATGCTTCTGTAGTGTTCTACTCTTTGTTCTGTGAATAAATGACTGGAGCACAGGGCTGTTTTTAGGACTCTGCCTCCATCTCTTGTCTTGGCTCTTTCTTTCAAAATCCCTTTTTCAGCGTAGAAGACATGTAACACTGGTAACTCACACTTCCCAGCTTCACCACCTGTATTGGTTGAGTTGGGCTACCATAACAAAATGCTGCAGATTGGATGACTTAAACAATAGCAATTTAGGTTCTCACAGTTCTAGAGGCTTAGGAATCCCAGATCAGGTGTGAGCTTATTTGGTTCCTGGTAAGGTTCTCTTCCTGGCTTGTGGATAGATAGTGGTGTTCTCCCCACTTCCTCACCTGGCTTTTCCTCATGGTGTGTGGAGAGAGAACATGCTGTCGTGTCTCTTCCTCTTCTTATAAGGACACCAATAATATCGGAATAGGGCCCCACCCTTATGACCTCATTTAACCTGTATCACCTCCTTATGGGCTCTATCTCCAAATGTGATCACACTGGGAGTTTAGGGGTTCAACACAGGAATTTTGGCAAGATACGCCTGAAAAAAAATGAGGGCCATTTCTGATTCCAAGTTCAAAAATTTCAAGGATGGGCTTTGACTGGCTTAGGATCTGTCAACAGTAGGGTACCACCGTTGGCAT
Organism: Cheirogaleus major; assembly: GCA_963574435.1. Classification (NCBI taxonomy): domain Eukaryota; kingdom Metazoa; phylum Chordata; class Mammalia; order Primates; family Cheirogaleidae; genus Cheirogaleus; species Cheirogaleus major. The sequence continues at coordinate 8,192 of CAUYPO010025689.1, read as the reverse complement.
AATCTATTTCAGGGCTCACTCCTTGCCAATCAGTGGCTTCTTAAGGAGCTAATATTCACAGATTAAACTTCCCCTTTATAATACTCTATGCACTTGGTGTGTTCAATCAATGGTGAGTAGGAGTTAAGCATAAAAGAATGTTTCTTTTTTATAAGATTAACAGAAAGATGGAAAATAAGTTAAGTCTAGAAATGTAGAATATTCTGCTCAAAGTTTTGGTGGCAGGAGAAAGATAAATTCTGAAATGCACAGAATCTGAAATTTATGATATTTTGACATCTGAAGATCCATTGCAGCATTTCTTGATTTTTTGCTGGGGTACTATTGGGGATAGGAGAAAATATTATTTAAGAAATTCAGAAGATTTATGCAGTAGCATATAAGATGGACCAAAGTGGAGATAAAATGGCTAATGAGGAGGATATTACAATAGATTATGTAAGATTTTGAAATATTGAGGGAAGTGAGTTGTCAGTGTAGATGGAAGTAAGGATGGCGAGAGGTGTACTAAGAATATTAACAATAACCTAATGTCTTAAAAATTATATTTTGTGTGAAAAGCAAAATAAGTGCCACAAAGAGAGCAAAATTAGTAGGAAAATGGATAAATTTGTAAAATGGGTAGACTACATCATTCTTAGATTTTTCACAATAATCAGAGGAAAACTGGAAAGTTGACAGTGGAGATCATCTAGGACTAGCAGTTATAATTTACACTTGCAGCATTTTCTTTGAAGAAAATTGACAGATACTCAAATCTAAGAATATGAGAATTGAAGAACTGGAAAGTGCTGCTCAGGAAATATGAGGTGGTTAATGCTGTGTTGTGCTCTTTATGCTGAAGGCCGAACCAGTTTGGGAGCCAGTTTAGGTCACATCTACATTAGTACCCAAACAACCATGATTCTGAGTTCCGACCTGTCCATACTGGAACATTGCCACCCTTCAAAGTATCCCAGTTCATTTTTGTGAGTCACTGGCACATCACAAATGGCCAGGAACATGATTTTCCATATTCCTCCCACCCCATCCCTTCTTGTCAACTGCTTCACTAATTCCAGGAGAAATTAACTCATCCAGGCACCGCTCTGCCCAAGGTTCTGTCTTCAGATACTCCCAAACCTACCCTTTCTTGTGTCCCAGGGCAGTGCTGGTTTGCATGGCGAAAGGAGGAGCACTTTTCCTTCACGTATTCATTCAACAAACATTGGAAAGTCTACAGTGGAACGTGGCAGGGTTCCAGGCCCTGGGGTGCACATCCATGACCAAGACAGACAAAGTTCCTGCTTTAGGGAAGTTACATTCTGAGTCATGCTTTCTCAGCAGGGAGGTCAGAGTATAGTCGCTTCTCCATATCTGTAGGTTCAGCATCCATCCATGGTTCCACAGGGGGGACTGTGGGCTTGAGCACCTGGGATTTTGGATACCTTGCAAAGCTTCTGGCAAGGATGACTGTTCCAGCTTTGGGCTTTTATTAACACCTCTATTAGCACCTCTCCAATAAAACCCTCATGTGCTGTGGAAAGAAGAAACCATTTTTAGGCACACAATGCCTCAATCCATACTTAAAGAACAATCCACATTTTTGTTTTGTTGATGGAACAACAATATTCAAAGATGTAACTCTGCCTGTTGCATCGACAACCTTTCACACAATTCTAGAGCCCCAGCTTTTTCCTTGGCCTGTTGTGAAGGTCTTGCCAGGTCAGAGTTTGCCCTTTACATCACATACTTGGCTAAAGGAGTAGCTAAATTGTCACCTCTTGCAAAACAGAACACAGCTCCACTTTTGACATGACGGGATTTTTGACTTTTCATACATGCATCTAGATTTCAAAGTTCTTAGGATGATGTTTCAATCAGATTCAAACTAAGGAAATTGTGAGCTTCCTCTTCCCTTAGTCTCTCAACAGCAGCCTGGGAACAGGAATTGGATTTTTCATGAAAGCAATGGAAGGTTTACTTTTTCCTTCTATATCTTGTTTTTCAGGGATCACTGCCTTTTCCCAGTGCATCCTGTGATAAGATGGCACTTTTATGGTAGGACACAGTTTTTCTGGAAGATTACAACAGTCATTTGTAAGGGAAACAAGGCTTAAAATGGCTCAACTTGAAACTATGTCCACAAGTCAATTCAGATTCGGCAACAATTTGTTGATGTAGTGAAAGTTTCCAGATTCCTTTCTGTACCCATTAGGGAGTAGGGAGGCACTGCAAAGGAGCCGTAGTACCACTAGAGGGCAGTATTGGACAGGGAGGAAAATGAAACCACATTCCATAAAATTAAATAATAATTGAATAAATCTAAATTTAAAATACCAGGATCCTGTAGTCTCAGCTACTGGGGAGGCTGAGGCAAGAGGATGCTTGAGCCCAGGAGTTGGAAGTTGCAGTGAGATATGATCTCGCCACTGCACTGCAGCCTGGGTGACAGAGGGAGATCTCATCTTTAAAAATAAAATTAAAATAAATAAAATAAAAGAAAAGAAAACAGAATACATCAGGATCTTGCCAGTCAGAAGTCATCAGCTTTTTTAACAACCATAGCACTGCTTACACATATGTGTAATAGTAAGCAAGTTTTGCATTCATGATTTCTCCCGTTCATCTGCAAGTTCCTTGAAGTATAAGGGCTATCTTGTACTTCTTTCGTCTAGTACATAATATTTGTTGAAGAAACGAGTATTTTTTTGAGCATCCTCTGAATACATGCTGAATTAATGTTTGAGAATTTTTTATAAAAATGCAATTTTGAAGTGGTTTTCTTTATTTTTAATTGACAAGTAAAAATTATATCTATTTATGGTGTATAACATGATCTTTTGATACATGTATACATTGTGGAAGAGCTAAATGAAGCCATTTAACATAAGCACTACCTCACATAATTTTTTTGTTGTGATGAGAAAACTTAAAATCTACTCTTTTAGCAATTTTCAAATATACAATATATTGTTATTAACTGTAGTCACCATGATGTACAATAGACCTCTTGAAATTATTCCTCTTGTATAACTGAAATTTTGTGTCCTTTGACCAACGTCGCTCCACTCCCCCAAACCCCAGCCTTTGGTAACTACCATTCTACTCTTTGTTCCTATGTTTGACATTTTTTACACTCCACATAAAAGTGAAATCATGTGGTATTTGTCTTTCAGCACCAGGCTTATTTCACTTAATGTAATGTCCTCTAGGTTTATCTACGTTGTTACAAATGACAGAATTTTCTTCTTTTTAAAGGCCGAATAGTATTTATTATGCGTATAGACCACATTTTCTTTATCCATTCATCTGTTGATGGACACTTAGGTTGATTCCATATCTTGGCTATTGTGAGTAATGCTGCAGTGAACACCGGAGTGCAAATATCTCTTTGACTTACTGATTTTGTTTCCTTTTGATGTATACCCAATAGTGGCATTACTAGATCATATGGTAGTTCTATTTTTAATTTCTTGAGGGACCTCTGTACTATTTTCCATAATGGCTATACTAATTTACATTTCCAGCGACAGTGTGCAAGGGGTCCCTTTTCTTTATATCTTCACCAACACTTATCTTTTATCTTTTTTAAAATAGCCATTTTAATACATGTGAGGTAATATCTTATTGTGATTTTAATTTGCATTTCTCTGATGATTAGTGATGTTGAGTATTTTTCCATATACTTGTTGGCCATTTGTAAGTCTTCTTTAGAGAAATGTCCGTTCAGATTCTTTGTCCATTTTTTAATCAGGTTATTTGTTTTCTTATCTGAAGTCCCCTGCTATTACTGTGTTACAGTCTCTCTCTCTCTTTCTTTTCAGATCTATTAATATTTGCTTATATATTTAGGTGCTCTGATGGTGGGTGTGTATATTTACAGTTGTTACATCTTCTTGATGAATTGATCCCTTTATCATAACATAATGACCTTCTTTGTCTTATATTACAGTTTTTGACTTAAAGTCTCTTTTATCTGATGTAAGTATAGCTACCCCTGCTCTCTTTTGGTTTCCATTTGCATGGAATATCCTTTTTCTTTTTTAAAACATTTTTAAAAATGTTTTTTATTTTATTTTTATTTTTTTAAAGATAGAGTCTGGCTATGTTGCCCAGGCTCGAGTGCAATGGCTATTTTCAGACACAATCATAGTGCACTATAGCCTCGAACGCCTGCAATCAAATGATCCTCCTGCCTCAGCCTCTGGAGTAGCTGGGACTACAGGAGTGCACCACTGTATCTGGTCACACTTTCATTTTTATTCTTAGCTTTCTACCCCTTTCTCTTCTCCTTGAATTCCTATAACTTGAATATTTGCTCTTTTGATGTTGTCCCATAAATCTCATAAACTTTCTTCATTCTTTTACAATTTTGAAGTTTTGATGTAGAATAGAACGTATTACAGAAAGAGACTTAAAGTTCTGTTGGACACTGGCTTAAGGAAAGACTACCCATAATGACTACGTATCTTAGTGTGTGCAACATGCCTTATTTGTCAGTAGTCTGAAGCTCCACTCTCTGATGTCCCTGCCAATTTATCCTGCCTTTCACTGAGTGCTTAATACAGGTTAGGCATTATTATTACTATTGGTAATGTTACTTGTTATTGTTCTTACTTCATGCCGCAGAGATTTATTCTGACTAATTGTTTCATTCAGTTTGGGAGAGAGAAACACTGAAATCAATAAGAAGAGTCCAGCATTTTTTACTGGTGGACTTGGTTGGCTGCTTGGGTATAATTTATATCTTGACCTTTCAGGCCGACATGCATGAAGGAAATGCTGTAAGCATAATCTTATCAAGCCACGAAAATCTAAGGGGATCAGAAATTTCTAGTTTTGTTTTGTTTTAATGATGAAGGCCTTTCATCTGAAGGAAAGTACTTTGCTATATTTGCTAAGTCTATTTAGAAGTTACAGGTTCCATCTTCTTAAACTTTAGCATATCTTTTCTTCTTATTTTAAGAATACTTTAAATTGAGGTCAGGAATAATACTCATTTAAAAAAAAAGGTTTTATTTTGAAAAATTGCAAACATAGAGAAAATCAAAAGGAAGAATATAATCAACACTTAAGTCCTCACAATCTGTATCTGACAATTATCACTTTACCACATATACTTCATCTATGTATTTTTCCACTAAAACATTTTAAATTGTAAATCATACGAAATTTCACTCCAAAATACTTCAGCATATTATCCTATGTATCATAGGAACATTATACCTCCTAATAAATGAACAACCATTTCCTAATATACTGTCTATATTCAAATTTTTCCAATTGACCCCAAAATGTCTTTTATATATTTTTTCAAGTCATGATCTTACCAAGGACTGCACAGTATATCTGTTTGTATGTCCCAAGGCTCTTATAAGCTAGAACAGTGCTCCTCTCTTCCTTCCTTTTTTCTTTTGTCAGTGGGTAAATACACTGGGTCAGTTGTCTTATAGAATGTTCCTAACACCGTGTACTCAAAGCTCATTGTGACCACAGTGCTGGGGGCTAGAAGTAAGGAGAGCTCTCTGACAGGGTGTTTTTAGGAATCATCATGAGATGGCATTTATGGATTACCTTCATTTTCGCTTTTAATATTGATGTAATTTTTATGCCCTCATAAAAAATAATAGAATTGGGATATACTTCACAATATAGTTCCCTATGTTATCTCTTTTTATTTTCTATTATGTTTCTGAAATTTTCACAAATTTTTTTTCTTTTGAAATTGACCCTCTAACTATCCTTCACATGTGCTTCTTATTCAGAATTTGAGATTTGCTAGGTGGGAATGTCAGAAAATGAAAGAGGCAGAGGAGTCCACCAGGCCTCCCCTAATAAAATGGTCCATGCCCTGGTTATGGCAAATTAAGACTCTGCATTGTGTTTTAATCTGTTAGAGTTATTTTGTATAATAAAGTTTTTACAAGTAGAAATGCTTTCAGCAAGGTTTTTAATTTTAAGAAATTGTATGTAGTTTTTGTTGTTGTTGTTTTATTTTATCTATTTTTTAATTGACTGAGTTAGCTAGAGCTAGATCAGCAAAGTCAAAAGCAGTGGACCAATTGCCCAAGGTTGGTGGATGGAATCAACCTTCCCTGGTAAACAGAGTTTGCAATTCTTCATGAGCAGTTTTCTACAACAGTTTAACAAATGCAGTTTCAAAAAACAAATATTTATAATATCAAAGTTACCAATAGAAATACTTAAAACTAGTAAGACAAATTTTTAAAGTTTAGAGGAAAACTCTTTCCTCATCTCAGTTACAGAATTAGATAGAAACTCAATTTTGTGATGACAAAATTCAGAATAAGTATAGATTTTACTTGCGTTTTATGATAATAGTATGTATATATTCTCAATTCTATTATATTGAAGTAAGGTAGTTATAAATATTGTCCTTTGCATTCTCAAAAGTACTTGCAAAAATAACTTCCTGTTTCCCTGAACATTCCTGCTTAAAATAAAACAAAACAAACAAATGAACAAACAAGATAACATTAATATAACTGAAGACTGAATCAAAGATACTAGGGCTTGAATGGTTTGCTTACACGTAGTGCACAATATGTCCTTGAGTAAGCATCATTGAGTTCCTTTCCTTTCCTTCTTCCCATATATGTAAAATGTTTCTTTTTTTTTTTCTAAATAGCTAAGCCATCCCTAAGAACTTTTCTTTAATTTTTCTCTGTGAAATTGTTTTGAGGAATACTCAGATCTGCAGGCTCTTACTCTAATCTTTCCTTTAGGAAAAGATCACTCTGCTTGACTGATATTGAGCAGAGGCATGCAGGCATTCAGGAACAAATGAGATAAGACTGCAGATGCTCATCCTTTTTACTAGATGAGCAAAACAATATTTGTTTTCATCTTCAGAGGGGTAGGACACTAGGCAGGCTCAGAATGGCCTACCAAGGCGGGAACTCCTTCCACACTGGCCTTCCTGCTTTCTGTTTCTCTGTTCATGTCCACCGGAGGGATGGACAAACCCAGTAGCCAGGTCATTTTGGGCTTCACTGGTGTAGGACAATAGTCCACATTATTATTTGGATATTTTTGCACTTTCCTCCTCCTTTGGAGACCAAAAAGTATGAGCGGAAATAAGGCTTATATGTTTTCTAGTTTGAAACACTGGATTTGAGAGTCTTAATGTTAGTAGGGTTGATTTTGGCTTTATCAAAATAACTAGAGATTAACTAGAAGTCCTGGTCCCTTTTCATAAAGACCATAATTTCCACCTTCAAATAGCCCATCCTTGGAAAGGAGGTCTGTGAAGCGAATTAGCCACAGGGAGAACAATGAGAGATGAGGGGCTGGAGGTTCAGATGATCAGGGAAAGCAGGTTTAGTGGAGTCGCAGGTAACTTAAGCGGTGGTCCAGCTGAGTTGTTGACAGGAGGGCCAACCTCTAAGGGGTGCGTGGTAGTATTAAAATATGTCCACCAATTTTTCAACACTCCTCTTATCAAGATGTGGAGTCTGTATTCTCTCCCCTTGAACCTGAGCAGTCTTGTAGCTGCCTTGATGAATAAATGTAGCAAAAGTGATGTTGTTTGACTTCCGAGCCTAGGTTAGGAACGGCCATGCAGCTTCTGACAGTTTCTCATGAGACACTTGCTTAGGGCCTCGGCTGCCATGTGAGAAATCCACCTACCATGCAGTTACCACGCGGAGAGACCTACAATGAAAGAGAAATGTCCAAGGAGCTTGAGCTGTTTTAACCTGCAACTGTTTGAATCTTTCCAGCCTGGGTGAAGTGCCAGACATGAGTGAAGAAGCCTTCAAGATAACCCCAGTCCCAGCCACCTGACTGCAACTGCCTAGAGATCCCAAGGGAGAACTGCCTAGCTGAGTGCATTCAGCCGACATCAATGAGAAAAAGAAATGATCAACTGTTTTAAGCTATGTTTGGGGGTGACTTTTTACACAGCAATAGATAACTAGAACAATGCATTAAATCACTGCAGAATACATTGGAATCATGATGCTTATAAACTCAAATTCTCTCATGAAAATTCTGGTAAAATGTAAATTAATTGCCTTCCTGCTGAAGTGGTTGGTGCCCTGGTGAGGAAATTAGTCAAAAAGCATGTGTCCACCTGGGGATTGGACTCACTTGAAGCTCTGACAGGTGAGGGGGAGGGGGGGAGGGGCAATGTATGTAACCCTAACAACATTTGTACCCCCATTATATGATGAAATAAAAGCAAAAAA
>CAUYPO010025688.1:0-12404 GCA_963574435.1 Cheirogaleus major | reverse complement strand
ACATGAGGAAACTGAGACACATAATATATTTTGATCAATTTCTGTTTGAGTCTCCTACTTGGGTGATCTTATTGGGGAAACCAAATGGAAGACAAGGCCCTGGAAGTTTATGAAGCTTAAGTTCAAGGCCTGATTTTATTGGCTTTATTCTCTGACTATCACTTGGCCTGTTCTCTAGAGATACAATTTTCCAGTGGGCTACAAAAAAAGTGCACATGCATGGGGCTTTCACTCCCATTCTTTCTTTCACCAGGCAAGAAGGACCAAAGCCTCCTCAAACACATTAAAAACCCAACCATTTCTTCCAGACACATTTTCTCTTGGCTCTCCCAGCCAGCTTAGGCTGGCTCCAGCCAAACACTCTATCCCCATCCTTTTCTCTGTTTCCCATTCTCACAGTTCTAACTGCATTGGCTTTTCTCTGAATCCCAAGAAACAGGAAGGATATGCCCCATGGCTTTGTGGCGTGTTGTGCTTTAGGCTACTGAAATTACATAGGTCTAACCACTTTGCTATGGTTTGAGTGTTAGTCCCCTCTAAAAGGTATTTTTGAAAGTTGGTTCCCAATGCTGCTGTGTTGCAAGGTGTGGCCTAATGAAAGGTGATTTGGTCAAGAGGGTCAAGGCCTCACAAAGGGATAAATGTCATTATTGTGGTACTAGCTTAGTTATTAAGGAAATGGGCTGCTATAGAGTGAGACCAGCACCTCATGCTTTCTCTATTTGGTAGGTGTTTGCTTGCCCTTCTTTTTTTCTACCATATTATGACACACAGTACAAAAGCCCTTGCAAGAAGCTCCAACCATGCTATTGGACTTTCCAGCCTCCAGAAGCCTGAGCAAATAAACTTTTCTGTATAATTTAGCCAGTCTCAGGTATTGGGTTATAGCAACAGAAAACAGACTAAGACACCATTTTAGGAAAAACAGAGATCCTTTTGTAAGGATTAGCCTAGTTTCCTAGGGGTTCTGTTCATTTTTCTGCATTCGCATTGTGTCAAAGCTCCATGGAGTATCACTGTTACCTGGCCTTCTCTTGTATGGGCATTGTCTCCCCTCAGCAGCCAAACACAGAGGGGTTGAGCAGGTATGTGACATTTCTGATTCCCTGCTATAAAATACTCTCCCAGGACCCATCAAAGGCTTAGAATCTAGTTGTAAGAAAAGATCACACCTACTATATAGTTAAATCCAATGTGAAACAGAGAATCAATATCTGATGGAAGATTTAAGGTAAAGAGTACTCTTAAGGACAGAAAATATTTCCACATTTGTCCCCTAAACCTGCTTCCCAGGTTGGTTAATTGGGGACACATTCTACTTGGCCCTGGATCTAAGGCCAAGGTAGTGGTTCCTTATGTCATCCATAGAAACTGCTTCAACAACACTTGCTTTCTTTGTCAATATGGAACAATATCTGCCCTTCTAACTTCTCAGAGAACCACTCTGAGGCATGAAGAAAATAAAGTGAGCACAGTGGGAGCAAATGAGACAGCTTGTAGGGTGCACCTCTGTGGCTGCTCCCATGGCCCATTTTTATTATTTTTTTAATTTTATTTTTTTTCCATTTTAAAATCCTATTAACTATTAGCACCACTTTGATTTGAGCTATCAACAGGCCTAAAGCAAATATACATCTAACAATGGAATCAGGATGGAGGCACATTACTGCTGTAACTTTTATGGTTTATAAATCACTTAAAGGCCACTATTTCCTTTGAATCTCACAAGAATTTTCTTTAGTGAAGGAATCATTATCCTCTTTTCATCGCTCGGATGAAAAGGTAAATTGTTCAGCACATAAACAATTTTCCCAAGGCTAATTTGAAAGAGAAAGCAGAGTTCAGATTTGGATGTAGTTTCCCCTGAGTCATACTCCCCTGATCTTTCCTCAGGGTCACTTTCATTTTGTTCATGCTCATCTATGCAGTGACCAGTGTCTTCAGAACACATGCCCATTCTTCTTACTTTCCTTCCCCCTTTCCTTCCCTGCCATGTCACACCCGAGGTATAGCACAGAGGCGGTGTTTGACTGGGGAGATGGTGATGCCCATTCTGCACTTCAGGCTCAACTTCTCATTTTGGGGGGGCCTGAAGGTAAATTTTTGCATGAGGGAAGTGAAGAAAATAAACAGCTCCGACTTGGCCAACTGTTCTCCAAGGCATGCCCGCTTTCCTGAAAGACAAAATCAAAAAATGAGTTGTCCTCCCAGGTGGCACTGGTGCCTAGCAGGGATTGGGATCCTCAACCACAACCTGTAAACCTGAGCTGAGGAAGGGCTTTATGGGCAGCAGCGTAAGTCTGACTTCCACTTGGGTTCACCCAAACACAGAAAACAAGTCCTGAATCACAAAGTCAGATGCCTTCAGAGATCAGGCAGGTGAGGTTGCCAGATGAAGATGCAAGGTGTGCGATCATAGAACTGGAAGGCTGGATTGACCTACAAAGTGGGTGTCTAGCCTAAGGGCTTTAAAAGCTCACTTAACAAACAACGACCAATGTAGACAAGAAAACAATGATAAAACTCAGTGTTAATGTTTTCCAATCCTTAAAAGGAAAGTGTCCAAAATATAATTCAGTAACTATCAGAGCAGGGTTTCTAATGTACTTGTCATCTTTCCCCTATGCCGCCTTCTCCTCCTTAATCATGGAGTCCTCACTGGCATGGATGGCCCTCTATGTTGGAACTGGTTCAGCCTCCCTCCTTGTATAGTCCTTCTGATACAAGGTGGTCCTGCCCCCACACAAGACATTGCTTCTAAAGTGGGGCCCGAGCCTGCGTCCTGCTCTCCACAGCTCACATTTGGCACTGCCCTGGTCCTGTCCCCCTCCCTGTTATGTGTGAGTGAACTGGAGTCAGAAGGACAGAGATCCAATTCTACTCCTCCCACGTTGTAGCCATGTGATTGGGGCAAATTAAGCAAACTCTCTAGGCATTAGTGAAAATGTATATGTGTTTATGATGAGAATTTTATTGTATATGTTGTGAGGAATACAAAATGAATCCAGCAGGGTCAAATAATTTAACAATTTATACACAAAACAAAGTATTTTAGAAATGTCACCTGGATAATAGTAAACATTGCAGCTGTATAGTATCTTATCATTAACTTCATCTGGTTAATTTTCAAAAAACAGAAGAATACCATTTGAAGGATGACCTTTGGCTAGGTGTGGTGGCTCACCCCTGTAATCCCAGCACTTTGGGGGGCGGAGGTTGGAGGATCACTTTAGGCTGGGGTTCAAGACCAGCCTGAGCAATATAGCAAGACCTCGTCTCTGCACAAAGTAGAATAAATTCACTGGACATGGTGGTGTGCGCCTGCAGTCTCAGCTGTTCGAGAGGCTGAAAGTGGTCCTGAGCCACTTGTCACATACATGAAATACCCTCTCTCCTGTGTTACATGGCTGGGCAAGGATCCCAGTGAGATAGCAGGTATGAATTTGCTTTTGAAAGAATGAAAACCAGGACTATTAGATTTCAAATCTTTGGCCTGGGGATACTTGGACCCTGTCTGTGGATGGTCAGTATATATTTCTTAAACTAAGGAATAAGGAAATTATTTGAAATAATCCATGCAACATATTGCCTCAACTCCTGGAATATACTAAAAATTTTTGTTATTGATTTTACAATGTTATGCGTTAAAAATACACTTTTGAAATTGGCTAGCTTAAAAACTGGAGAGAAAGAGTTTTCCTGTATCATATTTGCTACCTTTCACGTTGTCTACCATACAAATATATGAACTAGATTTTAAAGTTAAAACAAAAAATCAAAAGGACTTCTTCAGGCAGTGCTTATAGAGCAGAACCCAATCTAGTTAAGCCAGTGGTGGTCAGAGTCTGACTGATGTGCACAGGGGGAAAAGTAACGCTGTTGCCCGGACCCTCCCTCTCTCCTTATTGTAGATCAGCTCTGTTTCTATGTGAATGAGCATCCCTTAAAAGAACGTTGGACATTTGAAAACTCAATAAGGATGGCAGATGTTCCCTTCGTTGTGAGGGAGAGGTGGGGTCATGGTGTCTGTCCCCTTGATCTGGAGGACACACAAGGGAAGCCGACATCTCCAGCAGAGGCTGGAAGGGCGTGGGAAGGAAGGGCAGGCTGAGCACTGTCCAACCAGGGGGTCCTGGTGCAGCAACTATAGGGAGAGGGAGTGGCGCTGGGCGGGGCCATCTGGACACATTCCAGCTAAAGCAGGAGACTGCAGGGAGAAGACCACGGGAGGCTGGGAGAGGGATTCTGGACTCCCACACCCCTGTTTATTGCAACTTACCTATTGAGAAAGGCAGAAAAGAATCCCTTTTCATAAACTGTCCATTCTCCAGAAAATGTTCGGGATTGAAAGTATCCGGGGTGGCCCACTTTGTGGGGTCCCTGTGCAGTGCAGTCAAATTGGTCATGATCATAGTCCCCTAGAGAAGGCAGCAAAGATTCAGACAGGGCTTGATCCAAGCGGCATACCCACACAGAGGCTGAGTGGTCCTCAGGCTTCTATGCCAGGTCCTGAGCCACCTTCCCCATCCCGCCCACAATCTGCTGAGTCTGCCTCCTCCAGTACCCTCCTCTTTGCATGGAACACCTTATAAATTGCACTGGATTTTCCTGCTGGGAATTTTACCACAAAAGTTTGGCTACATTTGAGTGAAGAATGGATCTTCCCTACTGGGACAGGTTGGTGTGGGTCTTGGGAGGGGACATGTAGGCATGGATGGGAGAATAATGCAACAGCTGCTCAGTCCACATTCTACCATGAACTGGTCATGATGTGCTGCGGCAGCTCCACACAGGTAAAGGACGTGTCATTCACCTGTGTTTCTCCTGTTCTCTTCCCTCCCACATCTGTACCCTGCCCCCACTCCCCACAGCAGGTCCAATAACAGCATCAGGCAGCCCAGTGAGAGGAGCCCTCTCCAGCCAGGTACATACTAGCAAACCCAGGAAACCTCAGAGTGAGCCTTTCCCTCACTCTGCCTTCATCCAACCCATCGGTGAGACTGGTCCATTTTACTTTCAGTTTTTCTTGATTCCGTCACCTGCATTCTATGCCCACCACCACCGCCTTAGTCTAGGCTGCTACTTTCCTGTAATGGCCTCCTAGCTGTGCCCACGTCCTCTTGCCCCTTTCAATCTGCTCCACACCCTGAAAGCAGAGTGAGCCTCAAGCGTGATCTAGTGACACCACCTCACAGGCTCAGTACACACACTCAACAAGCCCCTTTAGCACCTTCCCATCACTCTGAGGGCAAATCTCCTTCGTCTGCCCCTGTCTGCGCCACTCTCCACCCCTGCCTGTGCTCCTTCTATGGTGGCCTTCTTTCAGCTTCTCAAACACATCATGTGCCCTCTTACTTCAGTGTCCTTTTAAATGCTGTTTGCCTCACCAGGAAGGTTCTTCCTCACCAGTTGGTCTATAACCTAAATAACTTTTAATCATCTTTTAATCCTCAGCTCAAACCTCACTTCCTTCTGGAAGCCTTCCCTGACCACTCCTGCCAGTCTGCACCTGTACAGAACCCAGTGAGTTCTTTCCTGTGGGCAGTTACATGGTTGTAAGGATGTAGTTGCATGATTATTTCGCTCAGGGTTCTTACTCCAGTCCTGAGCATTTCAGATACCTAATGAATATTTGTTGAATTAATAAAGAATAATAACTGCCATGTTGAGCTCTTTCTATACTAAGCACCCTGGGTTAAATGCTCTACATGCATGACCTAATTTAAATTTTGGGTCCCATGAGGTAGGTTTAAACACATTTTACAGATGAAGAAATTGAAGCTCTGAGAGGTTAAATGTCATCCTCAGAGTTCCACAGTGGAGAGGGTAGAGCTATGACTTGAACTAGGTCAATTTGATGTCAAAGCCATACAACATATAGTTAATTCGATTTCTCTGTTCCCAGGAGGGTTGAGAAATCTGATGTTAAAAATCAGTGTAGAAGTCTGTTGAGCTGGATTGGTTCCCTGGAGTTAAATGAATTGCTAGAAAAATGCAAACAGCACCTGGAGAATTTAGACCTCAGCCTTTATCCAAAAGATGGTCAATCAGTAAGGAAATAGTAACGAGACAGTTAGCTAGCAGTATCTAATGGGCAAGCTCTTCTGGTTCTACCTCTGAAGATCTTCCCTGGGTATGACATACTTGGAGGGACTTTTACAGACTGGAGTAGAGCCACAGAGGCTGGGCAAGGTGGTGAGGAAGCAAGAGCAGGAACTATAAGGGTGCAGTGTGGGAGAGGACACCAGGGGGCGAAGGAGAGCTGTCTGCACAGATCATAAGAGTGGCAGGTGCAGTGAGATCACAGTCCCTCTGTGAGGACAGAGCATTTAATAGGGACCAATTGAGAACATTGCAGGGAGATGCCTTTGATTTCAAAGAAAAGCAATTCCTGTGGAGGGAGCATGGTGTAGTACAAAAAGTCAGAATAGATCCCTAACTCTCACCACTTTGTTGATAAGAGATATCACGCAAACTTAATTTATCTGAGCTTTGATTTCCCAATCCATAAAACAGAAATAACAGAGTTATTCTGAGAACAGAGAAAGACATTTTGAAAGAGGCTAGATCCACGGCACAGAATCAAATATTCACTCCTGTGTCTCCTTTCTAATACTTAACACTGCACACACTTGGATTGGCTTCCTCGTGAGATATGAAGTTCCCCATCACGAGGCTGTAAATAAAAGCTAGAAAAATACCTGCAGAGATATTATGTTAGAAACACTAGCATGAATGTGATGTTGGTCCACATGGTGTTAAATATCCTTTCACATTCTCACACTCTATAACCCCAGGACTCTGAAGCAGAATTTTTCACACTCTGCCCAGGTCCCTAGCCCTGTGAGATGTTCAACCAAGGCAAGGAAAGGCATCTGTGGCAGAGTCTGACCTAGAACTGCTGCCTGCTGTGCCCACAGAGACTAACAACACACATTAGCATAGTGGAAATGCTGAGAGCCCCACAGCAAAGGAAAGCCAGTCTTTGCCTAAACACGTTTGGCCTGGAATCCTCCCCTCTCCACTCCCCACAATACCACTTAATATCTAGTTGAACCAACATTCTAAAGGCCACACATGGAGAAAAAACTAGTATTATATCAGCTGTAACACAGCTTTCTCCCCGTTTACATGACTCCTCAGGACAAGAACACCTGTCACTTCTTAAGTTCATATTTCCACCATCTCATAGAGGGGTTTGAAGTACTGAGGCTGGGAGTGCCTACTCACCTTGGGCAGGCGGTACCCAGCCAAGGTGGTATCGACTGTCACTTCCCGGGGCACGTTCAGGGGGATGATGTTGCCCATCCTCTGCACCTCATGGATGACGGCATTGGTGTAGGGCATGGACTCCCGGGCGGCCAGACTGGGCTGCTGCCCCTGGCCAATCACCCTGTCAATCTCAGCGTGTACTTTTTCTGGAAAAGAAGAAGTTTCATTATTTTTTAAACTTTCATGCTTTCATCTAAAGATGTAGGAGCAGTCTCCATGATCTCATCTGTTGTATTTCTTTTTTCTTCTTTAAGACAGAGTCTCACTCTGTTGCTCAGGGCTAGAGTGCCGTGGCATCAGCCTAGCTCACAGCAACCTCAAACTCCTGGGCTCAAGCAATCCTCCTGCCTCAGCCTCCCGAGTAGCTGGGACTACAGGCATGCGCCACCATGCCCGGCTAATTTTTTTAATATATATTTTAGTTGGCCAATTAATTTTCTTTCTATTTTTAGTAGAGATGGGGTCTCGCTCTTGCTCAGGCTGGTGTCGAACGCCTGACCTTGAGCAATCCTCCCGCCTCGGCCTCCCAGAGTTCTAGGATTACGGGCGTGAGCCACCACGCCCGGCCTCATCTGTTTTATTTCAATGAGTGAGAAGATTGCAAAGAAATAAAATGATTCTTAACCCTTCAAACTGCTGTTTTAGAAAACTGCCAATTCCATCACTCTCTTTGAGCCTGGTTCAGCTAACGAATGGAATAACCAGGATCAATGTGCTTGTAGAAGGATCTTGTCTTTGCGTATTCAGGCTGCTGGAATAAAATACCATTACCTGGGTGGTTTATAAACAAAAGGAATTTATTTTTCACAGTTATGGAGCCAGGGATGTACAAGCTCAAGGCACCAGCAGATTCGGTGTCTGGTGAAGCCCCACTTTCTGGCATGTAAATGGCACCTTCTCACTACCTCCTCACATGGTGGAAAGGGAAGGCAGCTCCCTGGGATTGTTTTTATAAGGACAATAATGCATAGATGAGCTAATCACCTTCCAAAGGTTCCCACCTTCCAATACCAACACACTGGGAATTAGGCTAAAATATGAATTTGGGGGAAAGGGCACCAATACTCAGATCATAGCAGAAGTATAGACTGTAATTTCTCAGGGAGGTATATAAGAGTGGAACATGGACCTTGGCATATGACCAAGGGGGTTGCAAACTCTTTTCTACACCTTTACCACCACAAGTTACTTAAACACTTTGAACCTCAGTTTTCCCATCTGATTAGTGAGGCTCAATTTACCTGCATCATAATGATATTTTGGTATTCATGAACTGATGTAGGTGAGTAACCAACAAATGATAGAAACTGGTAGCTGTCCCCCAATATCTGTTTTTCACTTTTTCTAAGGATTTTATCTGGGTACCTGTTGTCCAGCTAAAGTGTACATTTCCCAGATTCCCTTGTGACTACCTGTGACCATGGCACTCAGTTCTGGCCAATAGAATGTAAGCAAAAGTGATGACTAATCCTTGGAACAAGCCCTTAAAGGAAAGGTCTGTGTTTCGCTTTTTCCCTTCCTAGGGTGGAAAGGCAGCCCTAGTGGAGCGTCTTAGAGACAGCCAGCAAGGGCGTCACCCTAGACACGGCAGCAACCGGTGGGAAGGAGTCGAAACCCTAAGTGCTTTGCAAAGTCCAGATTGGATGTTTTTACCTGAGAGAGAAATAAACTTCTATCATTTATTTTTACTGTCGATTATTAAAAATTTTTCTTAATTAGGGTAAAATGCACATAACATAAAATTTACCATCTTAGCAATTTTTAAGTGTATAGTTGAGTACTGTTAAGTACATTCACATTGTTGTGCAACCGCTCTCCACAACTTTTTCATCTTGTAAAACTGAAACTTTGTTTTCATTAAACAACTCCCCATTTCCCCCCACCAGCCTCTAGCCAGCATCATTCTGTCCTCTGTTCTATGAATTTCACTATTCTAGATAACTCATGTAATTGGAATCATATGGCATTTTTGTTTTTGTAATCAGCGTTTTTAACTTAGCATCATGTCCTCAAGGTCTATCCATGTATCAGAATTTCCTTCCTTTTTAAGGCTGAATAATATTCCCTTGCATGTATGTTCTGCATTTTGTTTATCCATTCATCATCAGTGAAGACAGGGTTTCTTCCTCCTCTTGGCTATTGTGAATAATATTGTTATGAACATCAGTGTAAACTTCTGTCATTTTAATCCATTGTTATTTTGAAGCCTCTATTCCATAAGCCAAATGTATACCCTAACTCAGTAGCTTTCAAACTTAAAAAAAAATGTAACCCACAGTAAGAAAGGCATGTTACATCACGACTCAGGATACATATATGTAAATATACACGCATATAAAGCACACATTTATTAATCTATAAATGAAGTAAATAAAGTTCCATGAACAAATTTGCCCTTATTACCTGGCAAACACTCTGAGCTTTTCTACATGTATCTTAGATAAAAACGTTGGTCTTGATCAATTAAACTGATTTTATACCTCATTAATAAATGTTACCCACAATGTGAAAAATTGTATCATAACAGTTCCCATCCCCCACGTGTTCAAATTGTTCTGGAACCTGGAGGAGGAGAAATGATGGGAACAGTCACTGCTCTTGAGTAGACACAGTCTGTGGGGAAGCTATAGAAATATTGTGGGACGAGCCCAATAATGGAGACAAACTGAGTCATCTCTGGAGGAAGAAAATGCTGATAATTTCCCAAAGCAATGGAGAAACATCTTAGGGAGGAATATTTGAGCAGATTCTTCAAGAGGAGATACAAGTTTACTACGTAGAGAAATTGGGAAGCACGTTCTTGGTAGAGGGAAGAGCAGGTGTCTGGACACAGAGGCAAAAACAAGGACAGTGCAAAGACAATGACATGTAGTGCAGGGAGGAACCCCTGAGGAATGGGACGGGAGGGGCAGAGACTGGTCAGGCAGAAAGGGGCACATCAGGGGGATTATATAGCCGGCTCAGGACTTTGGACATTATCCAGAGGAAATGCAAAGGTGTTACCTAAAGGAAGGTAAGGGAACCCCTAGATTTTCACATGAGAATGGCACTCTTGCCTGGAATTTTCCATGTTGTTGATTCACTTCTCTGCTTTCCCTCTTGGCTCTGAGATATTCAAGGACAGGGATTCTCTCTTGTATTTGTATTTCTTGGACCCATCACCACACGACAGGCAATCTGAAGAATGTGCCCATTCCCAATCCCCACTGCTAATGACAATTCTACCACGGCTTGTATTGTATGATGTTCTCTTCTGGTCCCTACATTGGGCAGTGTGTCCTAGGAGGCATTACTGTGTCCTGGACGGGGCGCGCACACTGACACACCCACCTTGGATTTCGGGGTAGAGGGCCAGGTAAAGCAGACCCCAGCGCAGGGTTGTAGAAGTTGTCTCGGTTCCAGCAAAGAAGAGGTCCAGAGTGCTAATGATGAGGTTCTCTTCATGGAAACTTGAAGTAGCCCCCTTTCCTGCATTCTAGGAAGGACAATAATTAATGTTATAAGGATTCCTTGCTGCCATAACCCATGGGGCCTTCATCCTAGGAGAGAGTTTGGAAGGGAAGTTCTCTAGAAGAAACAACTTTCCCTTTGGCCTCTTCAGGAGGCAGGGACTTACTCTAGCAATATCATTAGCATCATCTTGCCCCAAGTGCTGGAAGCTTTTTGGGTGGATGAAAACGAAAGACCACTATTTTCTTATGCCTGTAATTTGGGAGAAGCTATTAGTCCAGTGGAAGGAGAACTGGATGTGAACAAGACAGATTTGTCTTCCAATCTCAGCCACTTTACTCAGCAGCTGTAGGACCTAGGGCAAGTTAATTAACCCCTCTGTGCTTTGGCTTCCTATTTTATAAAATGGAAATAACCATACACATCTCTTAAGATGACATAATGAATTATGTGAGATGCAACGGCACATAGCAAATACCCAACAAATGTTTGTACTGAAAACAAAAAGAATAAACAGAATTTCTCTTATGAACAATTCTCCTGTCTCCTGATTAATCTTTTCCTTTCCAATTTGAACCAGTCTGACTTGATAACCATTTTTCATGATGCCCCATTATCTTTACTATGCTCCTCTGGAAGCTTCCGTTTGTCCAACATTGCTGTTAATATTCATGACCTCATACTTACACACCATCAAGGAAGAAAATACTCCTTGTCTGGGGAGAAGATAATTCTTCTATTAGTGTTATGTCAATAAGGTGAAAAAGAGGGAAAGAAATCCATCATTCTGCCCGTTCCATGAGGAGAATCCAAAAATTGATGTGTAAAGATTGTGGCACTGATTCAGTGATGTATATTAGTCAGAGGGGCCACTGAGGAAAAGGTCATGTGCCCAGTTTGCACCCCCATACTAGCTCTGGCTTATAATGTTGGAAAGTGGATGCTATCAGGAGAAGGGGGAAGGCAAAGCCCCACTCAGGCCCCGAGGTTTAACTGTGGCACCCAGTGCAGCTTTCCTTGTGTTCTTCAGTGGGGCATGGCAGAAGGCATAAATTACTGGGCTCAGGCACAACTAATGATAAAACAGAGCTTTGAAGATCAAGTGCTATTTTCCCCATTGTGTGCAGCCCCTTCAGATATGGGTAGAGGAGAGACAATGGGGGATGAAGGCAGTATTGGGCATTCACATTAACCCCCCATCTTTACTTCCAATTGATTCATCAGTCCTGAGTTAATGCTACCCTACCATTTCTGAAATACTTCCCTAGGTTTGACTGCCCTGTGGTAGGCAGAGAGATATGGCCCACAAACCTGTCCATCATATCTTAATTCCTGGAACCTTGGATATTACCTTATATGACAAAAGAGACTCTGCAGATGGGATTAGGTTAAACATTCTGAGATGGGAAACTTATCCTGGATTATCCCAGTAGGCCTAATGTAAACAGAAGAGTCTTTATTAGAGAGAGGCAAGAGGGTCAAAGCCAGAGGGAGAATACATAAGGATGGAAACAGAGATCAGAGGCAGAGAGGAGGCTACGCTGCTGGCTTTGAAGATGGAGGATGGGGCCATGAGCCAAGGTATATAGGCAGCCTCTAGAAGCCAGGAAAGTCATGAAAACAGGTTTTTCTCTGGAGTCTCCAAAAGGAGCTAGCCCAGGCAAAACCTTGAGTTTAGCCCC
>CAUYPO010025682.1:0-48088 GCA_963574435.1 Cheirogaleus major | reverse complement strand
TTTTTCATATGTTTGTTGGCCATTATTCTGTCTTCTTCTGAAAAATTTCTGTTCATGTCCTTTGCCCACTTTTTGATAGGGTTGTTTGATTTTTCTTTGCTGATTTTCCTGAGTTCTAAATAGATTCTAGTTATCAGCCCTTTGTCGGATGTATAGCTTACAAAAATTTTCTCCCATTCTGTGGGTTGTCTCTTTGCTCTCTTGACAGTTTCTTTGGCTGTGCAGAAGCTTTTTAATTTGATCAGGTCCCATTTGTTTATTTTTGTGGCTGCTGTGATTGCCTTTGGGGTCTTCTTCATAAATTCTTTGCCTAGGCCAATGTCTAGAAGAGTATTTCCAGCGTTTTCCTCTAGAATTCTAATAGTTTCATACCTTAGGTTTAAGTCTGTTACCCAGTGTGAGTTCAGAAAGTGGAAACAGCCCAAATGCTCATCAGCTGATGGGTGGATACATAAAATGTGGTATATCCATTCAAAGGAATGCTACTCAGCGATAAAAAGAAATGAAGTACCGATGAATGTTACAATGTGGGTGGATCTTGAAAACATCACGCTAAGTGAAAGAAAGGACAGTCACAAGAGACCACGTATTATAGGATTCCATTAACATGAAATGCCCGGAACAGGGAAATCCACAGAGACAGAAAACAGGTTGTTGGTCCCTAGGGCTGCAAGGATGAGGGTACGGGAGGCTGAGGGGCACGGAGTTTCTTTCAGGAAGTAGAAACATTCTAAAATTGATTGTAGCGATGGGTGCACAATTCTGCAAATTTACTAAAAGCCATTGAACAGTAAATTTCGAATGGGCAAAGTGGTTGGCATGTGAGTTATAGCTCAATAAAGCTGTTTTAAAAACTGAAAAAGAATGAGTGAAGGAGAGACTCTTGAACTAAGTTAATACAGGTTAACAGGGCACCTACACAGGTAAAAAGCCTCCTTCACTTAACACCCTAGACCTGCCAGATCATCCCTTCTAAATTACTGACTTATTCATACAACGAACATCTGTGAATCTATCATGTGCCCCCACCATGCTAGGCACTGGGGACAGAGTAAATAAAGCAAGCATGTTCTCTAAGATCACACAGCTAATGGCTAAGGGCAATAACCTAATATTTAACAAAGTATTACACAAAGAGGTTTATTATTATTTCAATTGTGTCAAAAGTTACCAAAAAAAAAAAAATCTGAAGCACCAGGGGAGAGTATAAGCATATTCCTTGTCCAGCCCAGGCCTCCATGGTCTGGTATTTTTCATGCATTAGGCAGGACCCCTGGGCCTGGGCATTTTCCGGTAACATTGCCTGGCCTTGCCGCCTTGGAAACTAACTGAGCTTTCAGTAAAAGAATGAAGAGACAGCCAGTGCATGCCTGGAGTTCTCTGCCCTGTCACTGTGAGGACGGACGGCTCTACCTGGGGTGCTGAGGAACACCCGGGGACTTGGCCCGGACGCCACTCTTTGATCCAACACCCACCCCCGCCTTCCCGCGCCCAGCAACGTGGATAGATGGCTTTAATTACACCCGTCCTGTAGGACTCCCCCCGGCCTCTGCTGATGCATTTCATTTCCTTCTGCTCTGGGCCCCTGATGCCGGGTGATATAACTCAGCTGAAGATGTCCCCGGGAGGGATTTTGGAAACTAAACCTCCAAATTTGCTGACGCTGCAGGTATTGACTGAGCGGGGCCTACTTGGCCTCCTTTCTTAGCGTTGGGGATGCCCGGTTTCAGGAGTTCATGAAAATCTGAGCAGGCCAGTCTTGGACCGACACTCCTGAATTCCCGGTGCTCTACGGGGTAGATTCCAAATTCCTGTTGTGGCATAAAGGGTCCTTCAAATCGGCCCCCATTTGCACATCCACCGCAGCCCCATCCCTCTGTAGTCTGCTTACTGTCCTCACACCACCAGCATTTATTAAGCCCTCACTGTGTACAGCACTTTGCACTGAGCCCTGTGCATGAATTATCTCCTCTCATCCCTGCCCCCAACAATGCTTCAAGGCCAAAGATGTTCTTATCTCCATTATACAGATGAAAAAAAATGGGGAGGGAGGTAGGAAAATAATGTTTTCAAGTCGTACAGCTAATAAGTGGTAATACCCGGATTTCAACCCAGGCCTTCCAACTGTGATTTTAATCGCCTCACTATTTCGCATGAGCAATACCAAATTGCTTGCAATTCCCCCAATGTGCAATTTTCTCATGCCTCTGGGCAAGAATGGATCTGGATTTTGTAGGGCTGAATGCAGATACAGTTTTGGAGGCCCTCTTCAAGAAAAAGGAAGGTAAAAGCAGAGCACTCGTAAAAATTTAGACATTAAGGTGACACCCATTTCAGATAATAAAAAGGTGGCATGTTACAAATTTTAAAAAGCTGAAAAAAAATCACAAAATCCAGAAAAATAACAATATTTCTGAAATTTCCTGTTTGACATAGATAATAGGATTTTCCTAGATTTTTTGATTTGTATTTTTTGATTGCTTCTTCATCTGCCAACAATATTATACAATCTTCTACAAGGAGACTAGAAGAATAATTCAGCCTTTCCTCAAGGGCACAGGTTGGTAAACTGCAGCTGTCGTCGTTGTAAATAAAGTTGTACCGGAACACAGTCAGGTCCGTTCGTTTACCTATTGTTTTTGGCTGTTTTCTTGCTACAATGAGACTGAGTTGAGTACTTGACCACATAGCCCAAAATATTTATTATCTGGCCTTTTACATACAAAGTTTGCTAACCTTGCTCTAGGGCAGGCATCCTCAAACTACGGCCTGTGGGCCACATGCCGCCCGCCGAGGACATTTATCCGGCCCGCCGGGTGTTTTTGCTGCCTCTGCCTGTCCTGCTTAGCAGCCGACTCGTCCCGGGCCCACAGTGCACTCTCTCCAAGGGTCTGAGGGACAGTGAACTGCCCCCCTGTTTAAAAAGCTTGAGGACCCCTGGCTAGGGAGATGGTCTCTGAAGGAAAGTGTTTAAGTAAGTTGCTCTGAAATGCAGCTTCGGTCACTTCCGTTATGTACTTTGCTATCTCTGGGCTAGAAACGTCTGCCCACCCTGTCTTCCTCCATCAAGACTCAGCACAGACGTGTTTCCCCCAGAAAGCATCGACCCCTCCCCAGCAGCCCACACCTGGGGCCACTGCCCTGTGCGGCCACTCTCCCGTGTGAACCCCCCTTCATTCATTATGGGGGGAAAATCATTTCTTGAAACTCATCTCCAGTTGATCCGTCTCGATTGTATAACCTTCTTTGAGGACGATGGTGTGGTTTGACCAGGGTTGAATCCCCCAAAGCTAAAAACGGTCCACACTGATTTGGAAAGGCTGATGGATACTTGCTAACTTCCTGCCTCATATCTGTTCTCTCTTTCTTATTTGGTAGCAGAATGCGATTTTATTCAAAGTATCCTTGTGTAAGTTCAAAGACTATATTTTTCAGCTTCATGTATAGTTTTGGTCAACAAGATCTAAGTGGAAGTGTTGCGTATAATTTTTTAAACATTAAACACTGAAAACTGTCTTGGCCTAAAGAGAAACTCCTTTTCTCTCATAACTACTCTTCCTTGTTTCTGCTTCTTATAATGTAGATGTGATGGGTAGAGCCCCAGCAGCCCTCTTGGGCTGTGAGAAGAATTTGTATATGGAAATCAGTGTTTGAGTTAACAAAGTAGAAACATAAAAGATACCATGTGTCCAAGCTGACCCTGTGAAGCCACTATAAGAGTTCTAAACTATCTACCTTCAGATCACTCTTATGTTAATTAATAAATTCTTGTGTGTTCACATTATTATGGATGGATCTCTATTCCTAGCAGCCAAATGTATCTCCTAAGTGGTACACAGGACAAAATTCTTAGATTATTTAATCAAATAGAGAGGGTGAGAAACACTTTGAAACTATTAAATACAAGGAACATTAGACTTTTGTCATATGAGTTTGCAAATTAATGATAATTGATCTTGTAACCAGGCACTAAACAGATTGTGGTATGAGAGAGGCTATCTTAGGATACGTTTTAATAAAGACAACGTTGGTTGGTGCCAACTGAGAAATCTAACATTTAGGTATTTAAGCAAAAGATACATAAATGTTCCTGTAAGAGGAAAGAATGGAAATGGATCCCAGGAATCAGATAGCGTCATTACCTTTTGTCTAAGTTTCTCACACCCTGTACCAATGGCTTCTTTCATGTGACTGGGGAAGAGGGAGCTATAGCTAAAATCAGCTAAGGCCTGCAATGCTCTCATTGAGAGCTCAGAGGAAAGATATTATTTTTCTCTCTCAGAATCCATGCAGAAAAATCCCAGGGAAGATTTCTGATTGGTCAGTTAGGATCACATGTCCCCCCCACCCCCGTACCAGTTAGTATTGGTGGGGAAGAGTATGAGAATTGTTTAGTCTGGGTCACATCCTAGCCCATGTGGTCAGGGCACAGAGAGACCACGTTTATCAGCCCCTCTGAAATCACACAGATCAAGAAGCTACAGGAATAATGACGGATGAAGCATGTCAAAGGGATGTATTACCAAAGATGTGGGATTAGACAAAAACTACAGTCGTCACTATTTGAACTTGTCTGGCTGGCCTGAGTACAGTGGTGGACATTTTTGAACATATCCCTTTGTGCACATGCATGACAGTTTCTCTAAATTATATTCCAAGGAGTGGAATTATTGGTTCATATGAAATGGTAAATACGTGTGTTTTTAAAAACTCATGATTCTAATGGGTGGCCAAATTATAAAACCACTGCATCTGTGCCAACTCCAAAATGTTCAAACTTTAAAGTGCAAATGAATTTCTGTCAAAATGCAGATTCTGATTCAATAAATCTGGAGTGGGGTGCAAGATTCTGGGTTTCTAACATGCTCCCAGGTAATGACTAGGCTGGTGCTCCATGGACCATAGTTTGAATGTCAAAGCTCGTTTTTTTCAACAAAGTTCACTAGGCACTTATTATGTGTTAAGGACAAAATATATTAGGAAGAATAAGAAGGGTGAACATATCCCTTTTTGTCTGGGATAGTCCCAGCTTGTGCCTGGAATCTCCATCGCCCTGTTTGGGTGACAAATTTCACAGTTATCCTAAATGAGGCATGGTTTCTGTATCTTATGCTCTAAGTAGGAACACAAGACATTAGTAGCTTTTTCCAAAGTAAACCCTCTACCGTCAGGGGTCCTCAAACTTTTTAAACAGGGGGCCAGTTCACTGTCCCTCGGACTGTTGGAGGGCTGGACTATAGTTTAAAAAAAACTATGAATAAATTCCTATGCACACTGCACATATCTTATTTTGAAGTAAAAAAACGAACGGGCAAAAACACCTGCATGTGGCCCGCAGGCCGTAGTTTGAGGACGCCTGCCTAGACGCCATGAAAGAAGTTTCAACATCAGGATTGGATTCAGGTTCAGCACCTTTTGCAGGCAAAATTGGAAGCCCCAGGTGATACTGTCATGAAGGCATTCCTACAAACGCCACGTAGTGGGAGAGCAAGGAGGAAATCTGGAACACTTTGCTATTGCATACATTTTTCTTCTTCCTAAGATGTTATTGAATTACTTGCTTTTATACCACGTAATACCACTACACAGGGATACAAATGCTAAACCCAAACGGATGCAATGGTTATGGGGCCATGAAACGTCACCGAAGACATCGTCATTTGGATTTTGATTATAACAGTTAGGATTCGATGAAACAGTTTTGAAAAGACTGCAGATATATCTCTAATGTACTCTGCCCTGCTATGACTGCTTTCTTTGCACAGCCCAGAAAACAGAGCAACTTTTCACTGACATCAATCCTTTCTCTTGACTTCAAGAGGTGCTTCTCTATGTCCAGGTAGAAAGTGACTGGAGAGAAAAATGAATGGGGAAATCTCACAGCCTTCACTCCCAGTCCTCACCGGTAGAAAGCAGGATCCATGTCCTCACTATCGCAAGACCAGGCTCCTCGTCTTGCGTGGAGCTGGGATGAGCACTTGACTGGGAGTCCAGTATCGGAGCTCAGCTTCCAGACTGTCACACACGAGCAATGTAGCCATGGGAAAGCCTCTTGCCTTATTGAGCTCCCGATTCAGTGATATCTGGAACAGAAAATCATTCTTTATGGAAAGGACCGCAGAAAAGCCATGTTACAGAAAAGGATTTGTACAGTTATTTAATACAGGCACATACGAATTTCTCACTGACGCAGGGCCGGCGTGAGTTTATAGAGCTTTACCCCTAAAAGAGGCATGTGTGTGAGTTGCCAAAGACATCTAGTTATAAAAATTGAACTTGTCATAAATGCATCTTAGCTTTTACAGTTCCAGTTGACCTTTATTAACTTAGAAAAAATGTAGAACATTATAATTAGATACTATAATATTATCAATATGCATTAAATATTTGATGAGAATTAATAATTTTATTCTTTCAAGTGGGATGCAAATGTGAAATTTCTTTAAGTGCCACCGCTCCTGAGTCTCTTTATGTAATAATTATTGACTTCTTGTTTATAGGCAGGCCTGAAAGCAATGTCTCTTTTTAATTAGTTTCCTGATGACTTTCTTTTTCTTTTTTAATTAAACAATGCCACAGACAAACTTTTGAGGCTAAAGACACTTTAATGGATATGATCTGTCTGCCTTTCTTTCCCTGACTGTATTCATTATAGGCAAATCAATGAAAATTGATAAACCCGTGATGGAAAAAAGGAATGTATTTGTATTCATTACAGAGGATTGGAGATAATAATAAAATGAAATGTTGTTATAGTGAGATATAAACCCAACCTACGGAATTGTTCAATATGAGAATAGCTAGATACATTCCATTACCATGATAGGGAGCGATGCAGAAGCGGAAGCCAATAATTTTAAAAGTCTTGAGCACAGGGTTATGCTGACTCTACAGTTCAATACGTTAATTGACAATAAATCCTGCTTGCCTCTAAAAGGCACTTGACTAGTCATTTTCAAGATGGTCATGATTTTTTATGATGCGGAACTTTTAATTTACAGGGATGATAAAAATAGATTTACTTTCAGCCACTTGTATTTGATTTAATTACCTAATCAACTATAAATCATCTACTATTGAAAAAGTAATTTAACATAGATGATATTTGGCTGTCATATTTTTGGGTTTCTGCTAGGGAGAGTTTGGGGAGTGGAGAGGAAAGAATCTAGGGCAGGGTGAATCTTCTACACTTTTCTATAAAGTCTGGAAGAAGTCTGCAGAGTCGAAATCAAATGACTTGGCTCTGCATTCAAAAACACTCAACTGGCATTTTTCCTACTTGTTTCTTAAACAAATATACCCAGGAAGGGTTTGATGGTGCCATCATAGTGGGAAAAATTGGGACTTGATTATTTTTTAGTGTTTTTCCAGCCCTTCCATGCTATATTCTGTTGCCCTTCATGACAACTTTGATGTGAATCTAAAATAGTAGTTAAGATCGACTATGGAAAACAGAGGTTCAGCTCAGCAGGACCTGCTAGATTAAATGCCTGATTGATGGATGATGGTTATTCATGATTAAAGAAGAAAGGCGTGGTCTCCTGGAATAATTGGAGGCTCTGAAGGCCCAGTGTCAGAAAATCTGCTAGAATGTCTCTTTCCAGCCTTGGTCAGACACCTCAGACACTCCCCTTCTCTGTTTGCCTCTGCAGGAAATTAAAGTCTGCAGCCCTTTTGTGACCACATGCTAATTACTAGACCCTTGCTTCTAAGAGGCAAGTTTTATCTTGTCACTTGGCCGCTCAAAACTTTTCAATGGTTTCTTATCATGCTCAGGATAAAGTCTAAACTTCTAGACAAAACCTCTGCTTAAAACTGCCAACTCCGTGTCAACACTTACCTTATACTATATGTTCCAAACCTTCTGAAGGTCTTTCAATTCCTGCAAAATTATACTTTACTGGATGGATGGATGGATAAACAGACCAATTAATGAAAGAACTCCCCTTCCCTTTCCTAAAGATATTCAGCTATAGTCCTTAAAATATCTTCCCATGGTCTAAATCATTCTCTATCTACATCTCGGACCTGTGAGTGGGTATGAACCATGTTTTCTCACCAAGTGCTGAGGTAGTTATGCCCTTTGGTGAACTCAGCCCTACTCATGGTTCTAACCTTTCATCTTGGTTTAGGCTCCGGGAGGCCGTGAGGTCCCAGTAGTGGAAATCATTTTCCCTAATTCAAGTTATACTTAATTATCTTCCTCTAACAACCAGCCACAGATTCCTAGCTTTTTTTCTGTTCTTACTTTTCTATTTTCTTTTGCATTAACCCTCAACACCTACCTCTTAACTAGAGATGGCTGCAGTTCTTGGCTTACGTGTAGGGCCAAGATGAGTGATAGGTTCTGAGCTGAGTTAAGTCAATAGATTTTCAACTTCTAAGACAAGACTTTTCCGCAGGTTTGCTGATGATCCCTGGGATTAATTTTCCCCAAACTTCATATTAGTTTTGCAATAATAAAAATGCTTTATGCAAAAAAAGTTAATTTTTGAAGCTGTATAATGGATACAATGGGTTCATTATTCTATTCCATTTGCATGGATGCATGGAATATATTCTTTTATCTGGTTGAGCTCTATATATTAAAATGAGCAAAGATATGAAACTTAAAATACCTGAAATACATGTGCATGTTTATGTCTATAATTGAAAGGAAGATATAATAGGCCAATTATATTTCAATACAGAAATATCATCCAAAACACAATTATATTCGTTTCTGTATTTCCTACCCCAGTTCATGAGCATAGTCCCATGTTTTTACAGAATGGCATTAATATTGTCCGGGTCATTTTATGTTCTGCTTTATTCATTTCATAGTTGATCAAAAGCACTTTCCATATTCCCCCACAGTCTTCATAATGGTAATTTTTAATATCTGCATAATGTTCTATCATGTTGATGGAACATCATTTAGTCTGTCATTCCTCTATGGATGGACATTTTTATTATTTCTATGTTTTTGTTGTCATTGTTGTCTTTGGAGATAATGCTGCAAGAACTAATAAAAGATGTTGAGTATAGACAGTCCGATTAAAAGTTTTTTATTAATTTTTCCCTTTTCCATAGAGTATTTGATTATTTCAGAACTCATAATGTCCTTAATTCCTATTTTCATTTTCTTATTTCATGGTTTTCATGCTTATTTCATGCTTAATCACCTCTCTTAATATTTTCTAATTCCTCCCTTCTCTCATTTTAACCTCAGGAAACACATTAAATACTGTGTGCTTAAGAACACAGATTTGGTGTCAAACCAACACGCACTCCAATGCCCCATCCACCATTTAAAAACTGAGAGAACTGAGAGAGGTGATTGAGTATTTGTAGCTCTCAGCATTCTCATCTGAAAAATGAGAATAATACATACATTATTGGTTTATGATAGAGAAAACTTCAAGGAAACTTTTGTTGGTACTATTACTATTTTTTATAATGACTATAACTTGTTTGAATGGCTTTAAAAAGCAGGATTCAGAGTAGGATTGGGTCTGAAAACTGTAATAGGGAGTTTTTCTGGTTTGGTTTATTTGTCTGGTTATGTTCTGCCCACTTTCCATTTCTACAGACAGAGAATACTGTGCTAGCAATAGACCAGTTTTCAGTTATTTAAGCCCAACTGGCCATAATAACCTTTCTCTGAGATGTTGTCCCCTGTTATGATATAATATTCATAAAAATAAATTTTAAATAAATGGCCACAGTTTAATCCAATGAATGAGTATTCCACATTTTTCATAACCAAGATAGTGATTCATCGAGATGGTTTTGGAGTTTTCACCATTGCAAATGACCTTGTGGTCAATAACTTGGAGCTAAATACATTTCCTGCAAATGAGGATTATTTCCTTAGGATAAGCTTCTGCGTTGGAAATAGCTAAGTCACATGATTTAAACATTCTAACTCGACCCATTTTGAGATTATGTTTTTCTAAAGTGTTGTACCAATTTACCAATTTTTACGCCAGCTAAACATCTCCTGGTTCAGTAATACGATACTAGAGGAAAAAAGGATAAAAAGCTCCAAAATTTTGAATTCAGCTGGTTTAATAAGACAAGATTCATGTTCTGGAAAATGTCATAGGTGTATATTTGCTTTTACATTTTGTTGTTTCCGGCTACATTTTTATATCAACTAACCAAATAAACGTTGTTTCCATAGTAAAAAAGATCACAGCTTCTACTTAGCAACATATAAGCAAAGACTTAGAAATTAACCTGGAAAGCGGTAGCATGATGGGGGAAAAAAATAATTGAAAAGATCATTTATTTACTTTACTGAAAACTTCATAGATTGGGCTACAATACAATAATAAATCTTCATCAGATTCAGTCTAATTTTCCTTCATGTGTCTCACAAATGTCAGCCAAGCAGCGATTGCTGAAATTAATATTCTGTCTTTAAACTTTTTGGCTCACGGAAATGTTTGCTTGTGGGTGTTGTTATTAAGCAATAGTGTTTTCTTTTATTTACTCTTAGTTGTGAAGTTGTTCTAGATTAGAATTCCGAAGTGTTGGATTGTCTAAGCCTTAGAACTCCTTCCAGCATCCTCTCACTCTCCCTCGCTCTCCCTCTTCCATGCCTCCCTCTACCCAGGCAGATCGCTCCTATTCTGTCAAATGCTCATTCACCTTTGCTAATGAGTGGTTAATGGGTTTTGGCATCGGAGGCACAGGCATGGAGAGGGCTTTTGGACCCCGGGATGGCCTGGTGTGCTGTAATAGCCCATAGGGGACCCTCAAACCCAGCCCAGGGCCATTTCCTAGTTTCCCCGATAGTTTCCTGGAGCATCGCCTGTTTAGAAATGCAGCTCTCTTTTAAAACCTCCGATTCGCCGCTTTATCTGGCTATATCCTCCCCCTCTTGGAATTGATAACATGTTGACTGTGAGTCATAATGGTAACTTCCTCATGAACATCTGATGTTGTGAAATTAACAAAGATGAGAACTCCCCAACAGTTGAAGCCAAGAAATGAATTATAAAAATGTACTTCAGTCACAATACCAGAGAGAATCCGGTTATGAATTAGTAACAGATGGGAAAATACTATTCACTTCCAGTTTTACATAAATGTCTATAATGCTTATCCTGATCATAAGTTTTTATTTCTTCCAGAGCTTCATTATGGTGCTAGCAAGATTCACCATTAAAAAAAATAATAAAAAGCTTGGGTTGGGTAGATGCTATTTTTCTCTCTTTCTTCCCTCTCTGCTTGTTAAGTAAAAAAAAGTAAATAATTCAGGTGAAAGACACACATATCATCTCACTGCTTACTCTTGGTTTTATAAAATAAATTAGTATGCACTCCCCTAAACCACTTAGTCAAGGGTATTTATTGTTGCTTTTTAGATGAGCATCTAAGCTATGAAAGGGAAGTGTTAGTTAATGGACTCTCCAACTCCCCTCCCCTTTTTTTCCATATTACTAAAGTTCTCACACAACCCTAAAAAATAAAAATCTTTAGTGTTTGCAGCAAACTATTGATGTAAAAGCTGTCTACATCAGCACTGTGCCTTAATACTAGTTTCAGGCACAAAATGTAAGCCTTCTTGGATTTCCCGTGATGGCCTCCTTCTTTGTGGGAAAGTACCACCCGTGTTCTGGGCCACCTGACAGCCCCCTTGGCTGTGTCCTGGCCAGTTTCCCTACGCTGGCTGGGGCCAAGGCTGAAGCCCTGAGGGCGGATCCTTGTTTCCAATATGCTGAGCCCTGTTGAGTCGGCCCTTCATTTCTGGTCTTGGATGGAATTCCACTCGATGGGGTTTGAGGTCCAGCATCCCGAGGGACAGTTAAGGGCACATGATGCAAACTTGAAGCATGAAGGGTCAGTTCCCTATGGAAGAGAGCTGGACCAAAGGGAAGCAGGTGAGAGAAGCAGCTAAGGAAATAAATTCCTCCTCCTTTCTCCTTCATGGAGACTTTTCCTAGATATAGTTCCTGCTTGTAATGCTTTCTGAGAATATCCCTTCTGCTGGGCCACCATGCCTGCTGAGCATACCTGATGTGCCTCTGTGCAGGTGGCTATCAGGCAGCACCCAGCACTGAAAAGCAATACACAGCGTTTCCTCGTATCTTTCCACACATGCCTCCATTTCCCCTTACCCTCATTGTCAATTGCAACTCTCCAATTAAGTAGCAGCATGCTAATCCTCACTTCAAGCTCTACTTCCTAGCTCTGCACCCATCTACTTTAGGCATCGTCATTGTTAGCACTGCCCCTTTTCATTCTTTGGAGTTATGAGATCAACTTCCCTCCAGAAGAGAACATTTTCGGGGAAAAAAATGCAATGTAGTAGGTTCAACGGTGGCCCTAAGAGGATATATGCAAGTCCTGACCCCTGGATTTGGGAGCGTGACTGTATTTGTAAACAAGGTCTTTGCAGATGGAATGAGGATCTCGAGATAAGATAACGCTGGATGTAGGGTGGGCCCTAAAACCGATGAGAATCCTTATAAGAAACAGAAAAGCAGGTGACAAGGGCACACAGGGCAAGGGACCACGTGGCAACAGAGGCAGAGACTGGAGTGTTGCAGCTACAAGCCAAGCCGTGTGGCGGCCACCATGTGCTAGGAGAGAGGCATGGGACACGTTCTCCCTAAGACCCTTCAGAAGCGACCAACGCTGGTGACACCTTGATTTCAGCCCCCCACCCCCCAGGACTGTGAGAGAGTAACTTTCTGTCATTTTAAACTACCCAGTTCATGGTGATGTGTTGTAGAAGCCCTAGGAAACAAATCCAGGCAGGATAAAAGTTCTTAATTGCTATATCCTTTTTTTTTTTCCTGAGAGGAGAGGACCTGGGCTTGACCGGATTCATAATTGCCTTTAGGATTTAGAAAAGAAAAACCACCTAGGCATTCCTCAAATCCCCTTTCAGATACATATTTCCTGCAAGCAACAGTGGTTAAATCGGAAACAAAGAGAGAAGATAAGGGCTCTACCATTTCAGTAGAACACTGGCATTTTGTCCAGCCTGTGAACCTCGCTTCACCCTAAGACCCTCACTTCACCGACGCTTCCTGGCTGCCCCCTGCCGCGGCTGGGCCATACTCTCCAAGCAGAAGTCTTTCTCCAACCTGCTGAACTCCTACTGATCCTTCAAGACCCAGCTCAAATTCACCTCTTCTAAGATGTCTTCCAGATTTTCCCAGTCACCAAGCACGCCCTCCTCTGTGCTGCCGAAGGATCTGATCTGTTCTTTTCTAGAGCACCATTCACCCTTCGCTGCGGACGTAAATGTGGTTCCCCATTTCTCCCACTAAACCGGCATGACTTTCTGTGTTTAAGGTGGCACGTGCACACCATCTAAATAAACAGTGGCTCTCGCTTGGGAGGCAGGATGCCTGGTGCAGCGTCTAAGAACAATTCCAAATTCAAAAATTATGTTTCTCTCATATCTTTTTTCATTCTAACTAAGCTGCTTACTCCCTGTAGCAAATCTTCCTTCCTAACGGCAACACTTTATTTGTGAAAGAGATTTTTTTTTTTAAAGGGGGATATGGGCATTATTTTAGAGAGACTTTCTAAAGAACCATAACAAGTCTATTTGAATCTTTTATTTGGTATTAACTAGATATTTTATCATAAGTGAGCAGGGAGTTTCTGGTTCACTAGGCTTTATTGCTTTCTTGAATGCATTTCAACCTTTCCCATAGTTCAAGTTCATATAATCCCCAATCCTTTTTTCCTTCAAATTTTAACTCCTTTGCTATGTTCCTCATAACTCCTCCTGTTAATGTCTCCTAGAATTCACTGCTGAGTTGTCATCGTGAATGAAGATATGCTTTGAACTCATGGTGCATTTTGCCTTTTAAATAAGACTGTAACAATTTGAGCACTTCAGCTTGTTTCACCCTCAGCCAAAAATACTCGAGAATTATTTTTTCCCCCTCGATTCAGAGGGACCTGAGGGGGCCCTGTTCTGTCGCAATGGAATCCGTAATAGGTTTATGTTTGGAGGCGCCCTCCTCTCTGGTGCTGAAACAATTAAGGAGATATTCTTGATGTCTCTTTCGAATTCACACAGAAGGACATAGTGAATATTCACTGCAGTTTCCTAACTGTTCTTCTTGCCCCTTTTCTTCCAATCTGTTCTCTTCGACATCCCATCCAGCACCACTTCCTTCCCCAGCCTCATCTCCTGTTACACGGTTTGTATTTTAACCATGGAGAACCTTTTTGAGCCTATCTCTGTATATCTGTATAGCCTAACCTTTCTGAACAGAATGACCTTTCTCTCCTCTGCACCAGGAAAACACCCTTTAGCATTCAGAGAGAATAAAGCCCGACTACTCAGAGCACTTTTTTTTCCTGTCCTGAGATAGTCTATTGAGATGTGAGTCTGTTCTTTGTTTTCTCTGTTCCAGAAAGCTCCAATAAATGAGATGCACTTTCTTTTTTCTTCTCCTACACAGGACAGTGGCTGAGATGTTTTATTCTGAATTCTGGTCTCTAGCCTGTGTGGGGATGGGCTTAAGGGAGGACAGACATCCTTGATGTCTCACCAAACACACTTTTATAAACACTGCCTTAAGTCATTCTGAGCAGAGCAACCGCCTGTAGAAGTCATCCAAAGAGACATATGCGAAAGAGTGTGGAGGGGCCGAGGGACGGTCTCCATCACCGAAATCCCCGGGCAGGTGTTTATGATAAAGCGAAGCCTGGTTGGGGAATGTCAGAGTGTAGAGAAAACAGTATCAGAGGATGGGAACATTTTAGGTTGAAATAGAAAAGGAAGGAAGGCAGATGGGAAGACAGGAACCTAAATTGAAGGTGAGAGATGCAGGCAGGCAGGGGTCCAACTGTGGAGCTTCTAAGGTCTGAGTCAAAATCTGGGCTTGCTCAGTGATATTTTTCTCTAGATCTACAAAGCAATGGGTCCCAAAATTACCATCTTCTGAGTGCTTATTCTATGCCCAACACAGTCAGGTAATTTGAGCACATTATTTCATTTAATCACCAAGCAGCCCTGTAAAGAATGTATCATTACCCATGTTTTGCAGAAAAGAACACCAGAGCTCAGAGGTGGCA
The DNA here is from genome assembly GCA_963574435.1 of Cheirogaleus major. Classification (NCBI taxonomy): domain Eukaryota; kingdom Metazoa; phylum Chordata; class Mammalia; order Primates; family Cheirogaleidae; genus Cheirogaleus; species Cheirogaleus major. The sequence continues at coordinate 33,052 of CAUYPO010025682.1, read as the reverse complement.
TTAGAGCATCAAAGTTTGAGTTCAACATCAGTGTGTCTGACTGTCACAATGCTCTTTTTAGTCTACCATGTCATCTCCCCTTTTGGAGCCAGGTCTCTGGGCCTCTCATCTGGCCATACCTGGTCCCATATGGGCACTGTCCCAGAGGGACCAGCCTCTCTTTATTGGAGGAGGATCCCAGGGCAAGTGAAGCCCATCTCACCATTTGTAGGCACCAAATGAAGTTCTATAAAGCCTAGTTCAGTTCCAACCCCCAACACGATCCCCTCGGTACCAAAGAAGGCAGTGAAGTTGTTAGAAACTTAACTGTCAACCTAGAATGTTCTAAGCCCTCTGTCCTCTCTCCGTCATTTGCTTCTCCCTACAATGGGCAATGAAGGCCACTGGCACTCGTAGGTGGAAGACTTCTACCTCCCTTGTGGGGACCAATCTTTGGGTAACCTTGTGGAGGCTCTTCTGTCATCATTATTGGTTTCTTTTATGGTGCATCAGAGCTTATTACAAGGATTTGTTCTGTAAAGTTTGGATTTAGTCAGAAGGTCACACTCAAGGATCCAGAAGGCTACATGTGGCCCTGAGGCCACAGGTTCCCCACCTCTGGTAGGTGATGATGATGGATAGATAGATAGAGATACATAAAGAGACTTATCATAAAGAATTGGCTCATGCACTTATGGAGGCTAACCAGGCCCAAGATCTGCAGAGTGAGCAGCACGTTGGAGACCCGGGAGAGGAAACGGTGTCATTCCTGTCTAAAGGCCAGCAGGCTTCAGACCCAGGAAGAGCAGATACTTAAGTTTCAGTTCGAAGGCAGGAAAAAGCCAATATCCCAGTTCAGAGGCTGTTAGGCAGGAGAAATTTGAGGGGTAGCGGGGGGGGGAGTCAGTCAGCCTTTCTGTTCTTGTCAGGCCTTCAACTGATTGGATAAGACCCACCCACAGTATGGAGGGTGCTTTACTCAGTCTACTGATTTAAATGTTAACCTCATCCCAAAACACCCTAATGGGAACACTCAGAATAATGTTTCACCAAATATCTGGGCACCCCATGGCCCAATCAAGTGGACGCATAAAATTAACCATCCCACTGAACAAGTGAACTTCAGCAAACTAAGCCCCATCAACAACTCCTCTAAAAACAGGCACATCTTTCTCCCACCTACGCGTTTCTCAGGCCATATTGATCGCTGCTGGCTGCCTCCAGAGAGTGTCCTTGGCTGGTAATTAGAGCACAGGTGTTAAAAATCGTATTGGCACTTTGCAGTCGCTCACACAGAGCATTAGGATCTCCCGGTGTTCGCTGGGTTCCTCAACAAGCCTCGCTGCACCTGGTCCAGCCTCCTCCAGCCATCTGGCTCTTCTCTTTCTCTCTCTTCTAGGGAACCTCTGAGTCCCACATATTTGATGCTTAATGTTTCCCTCAAAGCAAATCAGAGTTTTAAAAATGCAGCTCATTCTGGGTCTGGAAAGAGGGGATTGAGACTTAGGTGTAGCCAGCAACTTCCCCTAGGCTGCCCAGCTGAGCAACAGTAGACTTGGGATTTGGAGACACTGCATTTTCCTTTACTCTGCTGGACTTCCCTTAGGGACACCGGAGAAGCCAGTATCAGAAGGCAAAGTGACACAGCAAAGAAAGGAAGGTAAACAATTGGTGGAGGGAGGGATTGGAATGGAATAAAGGGCTTCCTTCTCCATGTGCTCCCTTTGTTACGGCAGCAGAGAGAAGAGGTATGCCATTTTTGCGTGTGTTTAGGAGCGGCAGTACTCATATATTTTTAAAGCAATCATTGGGTGTGGCTATTAAATCAAGAAAGGCAATTCCCGGTGGATTCTGAGCCTCTGCAAGATGGATGGTCTTAACGCTCATTAAGCCAGGTGTGCGCTGGTCTCTCCCAGCATTGCCAAGTGACAGGGAGCTGAGGCTGCATCTCTCCCGTCTGCCCTCTCATCGCCGATTTTATGGAATCAACCACAGTGACGAATGACTGTGCATTTGGATGGCTGTCCCGGCTCTGGTCACAGCTGAAACTCTCTATCACTGTTGATGTATGTGCACTCTGAGAGTTCAAGTGCAATTGGCCATCTGTCCAGGAGGCTGGAGCCGTCCTCGGCATTGAAATAGCAATCGAAAGAGCCAGCTCCCCTCCAGCAGGCACCTGGAGCCACAGGCTCCCGGGCACAGCCTCACCAGCAGCCGAATGGGGCTGGGAAGGTCCCCAGTTCAGCCGCAGGTAGAGGAGGGGGCCCTGCAACAAGGATGGGAGCTCACAGCCATCGCCTCTGAAAGGCAAAGGGTATGATACCTTATGAATTCGGTCAAATCTGGATTTGAATCTTTGTTCCACTCCCTACAGGATGTGTGACCTGAAACAAGTCACTTTTCTTAGAGACTCGGTTTCTTTAACTGGAAACCATCAATAGACTCTATCTTCCCTCCTTCTTAGACCACTAAGGGAACGATGGACAGGGAAATTGGCTTCCCGATCAGAGTGATGTGCTGTCGTTCGGACTGTTTTCTCGGTGCCGTCAGCCACGGCCCACCTGCACGACATGGTTTTATTATTTACAGAGGGAATGAGAGGGGAAAACCAGATGGTGTGGCTCAAGTTCACTTTAGGAGAGAAGGGACAAAAAAAAAAAAAACATCCATTATGAGCCTCAGAAATGTTGATGGAGGCAAATGTGAAAAAGAGTCCAATGAAGACTCTTAACTTGTCATTGAAAATGTGACATGTACACAGGGAACATTCAAATAGGACAAAGAACACATAACAATAAATAAATCTTCCTGCCCACTCCCTTCCTCAGATTACCAGGTCTCCCTCTCCCATGAAACTACTGCTGCTAGTTTCTTATGTATCCTTCAAGAAACCCTCAATGTATACACAAGAGAAACATTCCACAAAGGAGTACACACATCCCTCTTTGTGCACCTGCAGGTGATGGGGTATATACAGGGATTCTCAGTTTGCTAAACCAAGCAGGCCTCCCAGCAACAATGTATACAGGTGTCTGCACACAGCAGCAACCATGCAATGCACTAAGAGACTCCACTTTCCCCTTCAAGAGCCTTCGCCCATAGTATCTGTGTATGTTTTTTTATTTGTTAAATACTTATGTTTTGACTTTTTGTTTTTTTTTTTTGCTGGGGAGGGCGGGCGATGTCAGGCATAAAACCCCAACGCAAATAAAAGCTGCTGTGAATTGTGGCAAGTGCAGGGAGGCAGTTCCCGTCTCAAACGCACCCCTGCAACAAGGCCTGCCCGAGCTAGGCAGCTGCCTCACCCAGGAGGCCGCCTGCATTTCATTCTCGCAAATAACGGGGAGGCAGCTCCCTCCGCTCTCTCCCTGGAGAGAGGGGGACGACAGAGACCCCTTCAGCGCGCACACCTAAGGAGTCCGTGCCTCGAAGCTGCCGCAGACGTAATGCAAAGGTCTGACGCCAGGCCGCACAGAAAGCCCACTTGAGCTGAGAGGTTAAGTCGCTCCCTGCAGATACTCGAATGGAAATGAGATAAATCGTGAACTCTTTGAAGGTAATTTATCCACCCCTCACCACCTGCCTTCCCAGATACGCAGACAGCCCTGCGTTTGCCGCAAGCAGGAAAGAAAGGCGAAATAGGTAGGGATCCCTTCGAGGCTGCCCGGGGTCAACCTTATCAACGTGATAAAATGTTTTGGGTCTTGGCAGCCCCCTGGGCTGGCTCTGGGTTGGGCTTCCCGAGGCATTAAGGGGTGAAGGAGGTGAGCGAACGGCTCTTCCCGGTGTGTCCCAGTGGCGTCTCCTGTGTCGCCGCTGATAGCGGTTTTATCAAGATAAATCTAGTGCTGCTGGGGAAGGATATTAATAAATTATCTGGTAATGAAAAATGTGAGAGGAACCATACTCTTACATCAGCCCTGCGATGATTACTTTGATAGATGCACTCGCAAGATTTCCTCGACAAGGCAGAAATGAGAAACATGACACATAAACCTTTAAGGGTGACCTCAGAGGAAAACAGAAGTTGCTGAACGCTACAGACGCAGAAAAGGGGAAACCAGCGCTCTGAGGCTCTGCGTGTCAACAGCTGGACGGATGGGCCCCGCTGAGCCACCGATCGCCGGTTCGCTGTCAGATGCAGAGAGGGGAGGAGAACGGGGAAACTAAAGGGAGGGGACCAGGCACAAAAGCCTCGAGTGTCCTCGTGGGAGCCAGAGCTCCAGATCAGCACGGACGTGGGTTGGAATCCCAGCTCTTTATACTGCAAAGTCGCTGAAGCATCCGTTCTCATCTGTAAACGAAGAATATATGGCAACAGAACCAAAATTACAGAGGTGTGGGGGATTCCACCCTATAATCATCGGAAGGCTTTTGGGAGCAGTGAGTGCTCAGTAAGTGTTAGTACAATCTCCCAAAGAAGTAGCGTCTACTTGGAGAGATGATAAATGTGGTTGCGGACTGACCGCTGCGATGAAAAAAAAGCAGGAGCTGTAACAAGAGGAGGCTGTTAGCTAGCGTGCGTTTCTCTCAACATTCCTTGACACAAGTCATCGCGTCCCTGCTGCTCTGTTAGATTCTGGGGGTGCTAACTGGAATTGGGCGTGGCTGCACCCCGTAAGAAACACAACGTCTGGCGTGGGAGACAGATTTGCAGAGAAGTGATCAAAACGAAGTGTGATAGGGGCTGGGAAAGAAGTGAGCCCGTGGGGACTTGCAGGGTGGTCTTTGAATCAGACTGAGGGAAGGTTTGCTTGAAGAGGTAAACTTGAAATGGAATTTTGCAAGAGAAAGAGGACTCGATGGAGGGATGAAAGGAAAACGTTAAAGTGTTTCTTGTAGAGCAAGTAAAAAAAAAAAAAAAATCCTGGGAATTGCACGTGAGCTGGTGCAATTGCAGCACAGGATGGAAACCAGGGAGCATCAAAAAGAAGAAGCGGGAGAAGTCAATCTGGGTCGGATTAATTGAAGTCACTTTAGGAACATGTGTATAATGATGTAGTGAGGAATCACTGGCTTTTTAGCACCTGTTTCTCCCCTACGTTAGCAACTGTTCCTTGGCTTGCTTTTAGAGACGTTGCTCTCCAGCATTCCCACTGATTCGTGAGCTGCAGAACTGCACACAGAAGGCAGGGTGGGAGAGCGCAGAGTCCCTTGAGGTGCACTCACCTGTTAATTCTTTTCACCCCAGCCTTTCAGCGAGTACGTGGTGCAGCCCACTGAAGACTGGGGGGCAGATGCACTAAGAGACATCTTCAAAAACTTCAAAATATGCAGGTGGGCTGAGAGCAGAGAGAGCTCTCCAAGGCCCAGAGAGCTGGAGCCGTGGTAGTAAAGCAGGGAGAGATCTAAGAAGTCAAGCTGGGACTCAGATCCAAAGCCCTGCTAAAGGGTGAATCATGATTTCACCTTCAAAACATCTAAAACCAGTGGTGAACTGAGGCCAACTGAAGCTGCAGCTCACCCCAAACCCAGTAAAATGAGGATGAGATGAAGGAGGTTGAACCCTCCCATTCTAATTTAGAAGTCTGAGAGAGGAAGGAACAAACCCTTTTCTAGGGTAATATTACTTAATTCAGGCTCTATTCTTTTATATGCGATGTGTTTTAGACACAAGTTTAAGGTATTTAAAAAATAGGAAAATATGACTCATAAATTAGAGGAAAACACTGATCAATAAGCCCACAGATGACCCAAATATTAAAATGAGCATAAAAGCACTTTAAAATAACAACAGCCAGTATGTTAAAGCATCTAGTAAAAAAAGAAAGTGAACAATATGAATAATAGAAAGGGAATTTCAACAGAGAAATTAAAGCACAACCAAAGAAATGGAAATGTTAAAACTGAAAAATATAATAGATTTCAGGAAGAATTTATCAGATGAGCTTAACTGTAGGCTGGACATAACAGGAAAAAATCATAAAAACTAAAAGTCAATAAAATTACCCACACTGACTAATCAAGGAAAAAAAAAGCATCAGAGACCAGTAGAACAAAATTAAACAGTATAATATATGTACAAGTGGAGTTCTTGTAGGAAATGAAAGAAAAAATAATATGGAAGAAACATATAAAGATAACAGAGGAGAATTATCCAATTTAAAATAAGGTCTCAATCCACAAAACCAGGAAGCTTAACACAAACTCTAACAAAAATTTACAATTGGGATTTGATTAAACTAAAAACCTTCTGCACAGCTAAGGAAACAATCAACAGAGTAAACAGACAACCTACAGAATGGGAGAAAATATTCACTAGCTACACATCCGCTAAAGAGCTAATATCCAGAATTTACAAAGGAACTCAAGCAAATCAGCAAGAAAAAAAAACAAACAACCCTATTAAAAAGTGGGCAAAAGACAGGAACATAAACTTCTCAAAAGAAGATAGACAAATGGCCAATAAACATATGAAAAAATGCTCAATGTCATTGATCATCAGAGAAATGCAAATTAAAACAACAATGAGATATCACCTTACTCCAGTTAGAGTGGCTTTTATTAAAAAGTCCAAAAACAATAGATGCTGGCATGGATGCAGAGACAAAGGAACGCTTATTCACTGTTGGTGGGACTGCAAATTAGTAAAACCCTTATGGAAAACAGTATGGATGTTCCTCAAAGAACTAAAAGTAGACCAACCATTCAATCCAGCAATCCCACTACTTGGTATCTACCCAAAGGAAAAGAAGACTTTTCATCAAAAAGACACCTGCACTCGAATGTTTATTGCAGTACAATTCACAGTTGCAAAGATGTGGAATCAACCCAAGTGCCCATTAATTCACGAGTGAATTACTAAAATGTGGTATATGTATACCACAGAGTACTACTCAGCCATAAAAATGATGAATTAATACCTTTTGCAACAATCTGGGTGGAGCTGGAGACCATTCTCCTAAGTGAAGTATCTCAAGAATGGAAAAACAAACTCCACATGTACTCACTATTAAATTGGAACTGATGAGCACACATGTACAAAGAGGGAAGTAAAACTCAGTGGAAATCAACCACTGTGGGAGGGAGGTAGAAGGGAGGGGCAAAACCTACCTAATGGATACAATGAACACTATTTTGGTAATAGGCACACCTATAACTCAAGCATTACAAAAACGACCCATGTAACATGTAACATGTAACATTTGTACCCCCTTAATATTTTGAAATAAAAAAAAAAAAAGAAAATTACATCCAGACACATTGTGGCCCAATTGCTAAAAACAAAAAACCTAGTGAAAATCTTAAAAGTATCCAGGAAAAAAAGGACATATTACAGCAAAGGAACAACAATAAGAATTGGCTGATACTTAATCAGAGACAAGGCAAAAGATGTTAGAATCACATCTTTGAAGTCGTGAAATTTAATTAATTAACGTATCTGTCAACCTCGAATTTTCTACCCTGTGAAAGCGTCCCTGAAAATGAAGGCAAATTAAGAACATTTCCAATTGACAAGAGTTAAGAAATGCGGCCGCAGCAGATCCACGCTACACGAAATGCAAAAGGCTGAAGGGAAGTAACCCCAGACAAAAGCTCGTGTAGGCAGGTAGGAAAGAAAAGAGTTCAAAATAGTAAATACCTTGGTAAGTATAAATAAAACCATTCTTTAAATTTTTATAATTTCTTTTTAATTTTTTAATGCTCAATTGAATTTTTTATTTTGAAATATTTAATTGACAAAGAACTATCGATCATATAAAGGACACATGATTATAATGTACTGTGGGGTGACAACCCATTTGGAAAGTATGTATATGAAAACAATAGCACAACAGCAAGGTATAAATGGAGTAGCATGACTGGAAAGTTTGTATAGTGCTTGTGTAGCAGCATTATAGCTTTTAAAGGTAGAAGGTAATGCTATCGGTGCACATCATAAACTTGAGAGCATCATTAAACTGCACGGTCAATAGAAGAGGTCAGTGGAATAATTTTTGATTCATAAAAAATCCTTGTTACCTTTCCTGCCTCATTTTACATTAATATATAGAATCTGTTCTATATATTCTTTGTATAGAATATGTTGTTGGGGCTCAGGAAACAGTACCCCAAAATGAAGTCCTCAGAAACAGCCTCAGAAGCAAAAGTTTTTCTGTGAACTTCTCCTGCCCTACTGTCTCTCAATTCCATCCTCCCCCACGGTTAGCCACAGAAACTAGAATCACTCTTCCCCCACGGTGCATCATAGAAACCAGAACGCCTTTTCTCAAAAGCCAGCCATAAAACCTAAAGCTATTCCATGTAAACTGGCCATAAAGGAATCATCTGACCTACCTTGTTTGACTGCAGGACATAAGACCCCCCCCATTCCGGAGAGAGTCCTGCCCTACACCTAGAAGGAAGGGTGCTGGCTCAGAGAGGCCAAGAAACATCCAGACAGACAGGCCTTGCTGGGTTTCCCCTCCCAGTCTGTTAGCATTAGATCACACCCTTTTTGTCCAATCATATTTCTACACAGCTATCCATACTTTGTTGAACCTAAGCATAAAAATGGGCAATTTCCCCATATCTTTGGGTTTTCCTTCTGAAGACTCCCATGTATACACGCTAAATAAATTTGTATGCCTTTTCTCCAATTAATCTGCATCTTGTCAGGGATTTCTCGGTGAACCTTTAGAAGCCCCCAAGGGCCCCCTTGGACCCTACAACACAGAAAATCAAATAGCAAGATAGTAGACTAAGCACAATCTAGATCACTAATTACAATAAATGCAAATGAATTAAAAATTCCAATTAAAGCATACAGATCATCGTACTGGATAAGGAAATGAGACTAGGCTATTTAGAGAATATACACTGTACTATATGACACAGATATGTTAAAAATAAAAGAATAGCAAAAGAAAAAACAAACAAACATATGCCATGGACCACTTACCAGAAGAAAGCCAACATGCCCATATCGATATCAGACAACGCCTTTGTATTCATCAGTGTTACACGGGTAGCTTGAAGCCAACCATGGTGGGAGTACTTACAACACAGAAACTGGCAAACCTTACAAATCAGGTCCTTTTTTTGGAAATCCATTTTTTTTAAGCATCAACAGCACACAACTGAACATAAGCTCCATGCGAACAGTGGCTTTATTCATGGCTTTAGTTGTTGTTTTTTTTTTCACCCTAGCATCTAGGACTATCCCTTGCTTAAAACAAGTGTTTAATAAGTGCTGGCTTAAACTAGGTAAGGTTAATATCCTCAGTTTTTAATGGAGAAAACTGAGCTCTGAGAGGTTGTTCACGTGCCTAAGGCTACCCAGCTAATAACCAACGGAGTCAGGATTTAACTTTAGTTCACTGTGATTTCAGGCCTAGGATCTACACCGTCACACACAGAGAAAGAGGACCCAGGGATAGAAATGCCCTGGGCCATTTCAAGCACTCTCCAAAAGGGCTGAGAGCGAGTATCACCGCAGCAAAGATTCAGGGCAGCTTGAGGAACTACAGGTACCAAAGGAGCCCGCTTGCGTCACAAGCATCCTTGAAACATTCCCCTCCGTGCCATGTGTTTGACAAAAATAAATTCTCTCTCAGCCCACAACTACTTAATTAGGCTGTACTCAAATATCCCCAGACTTCAAAACGACAGTGGAAGCAGATTAAAGCCAACGGCAGCCAACAGGAAGGGGTAGGGTTGCTACTGGCAGTATTTCCTCCTTGCTCAGTAACCTACGTCTGGCCCTAAATCTGTATTCTTCTTCCAGGAGGATGGTCGTGATTAAAGGATTCCTTCTGCAGCTGAAGCTTGGTGATAAGGGCTTTCTGTTCAGACCCTCCTAAACTACAAAAAGAAAATAAATCGTAATTTTGCATCATTAGGTTCTATATTTTATTTTATTTTTATTGGAGTTTTGGGGGAGGAGATAAAGTAGGCTTGGAAAATCGGGTTTGATAAAAAGAAGCAGGTCCCTAATTTGGTTGAAGAGTTTTTGATGGGGGCGGGGATCAAATATACAGTATTATTAATGAATCTCTCTTATTTTTAAGACACACCAACCAATTTTCAGGCAAGGGACCAGGTATTTATTAAGCCCTACTCTGTGTCAGGCATAGTACAATGTGGTCTATGTATTCTCTCTTATTCACATAACGATCTGTAAGGTATCCTATTATTAACCCTACTTTGTAGAGAGGAAACTGCACTTTGGAGGAGGTAAGCACCTTGCCCAAGGTCACGTGGTTCGTGAGTGACAGAGCCCATACAGCCACCCAGGCATCCTGAATCCACAGCTCATGTGATCATCTACTTGCTGCTTCTTTTCAAGAAAATGGTCTAGAATCTGACTCGGGACTTTCCCTAAACAATTTCCCTGAAGAGAATCTGAAGGAAGCTGCGGTACACTTTGGTCTCTGCTGTGGTTCCCAACTCGGGGGAGGGAGAGGGTGTGGTGTGATTTTGCAGCCCCCAGGGGATAAAACAATATCTGGAGGCATTTTTGGTTATCACAAGTGAGAGGGAGGAAGGTGCTACTGGTATCTAGTGGGTAGAAGTCAGGATGCTGCTAAACAGTCTACAATAAACAGGTTACACCCCCATCCCCCCACCCCTGCCGCAACTAAGAATGATCCAGCCCACAATGTCAGCCATGTCAAAAAACTCTGGTCTTTAGCGACAACATGTTTTTCTCTTCCCAGAAATAATCTCTCTGGAGTGGAGAAGACACGATCCACAATGGTAGAATTTCAGGCACAAACTGCGGAGATATTTGGGAATATCACAACCTTACTCTGGTCCTCTTGCAACCCTTTGAAATTGGTTTCCAAATCTATTTTCTGCACCTACCCACTCACCCACACCTTCATCTCTTTTCCCAGTTACGAGCTGAAATTTTTTCAAATCTTAACAGCTTCATCAAAAATATCATGTACAGCGTCCTCTGTCAACTCATTGGCATTGAAAAATGCCAAGCTTTGGGCTTCTTCACTCTTGTTAAGAGTTAAAACAAAACAGTCCTAACAACCAAAAAGAAAAACAAAGCTTTAATGTACTTATTGCCAAAGTAATGCGTGTTTCTTGCTGAAAATTCAGAAAATGGAAGCAAGCAGAAGCAAATAAATTCTGTGGCCAACCCCATCACTCAGAAGGAATTGTTTATAACATTTCGGAGAAAGGACTTCAAGTCTTATTTCTCTATAAATTATTAGGCAAATGAAATTATTCAAATAGGCCCTGCAATAATAAGAAAAGCATGTAAATTCTGGCAAATAATAAAAATAATAGATAATAGCAGCAAAAGTAACAGAAATAAAAGCTAACGCTTACATAGTGCAGATTCTACACCACATGCTCCTCTAAGTCCTTTACAGCTAGAAACTCATTTAATCCTCTCAACAACTCTATGAGGTAGGTGCTTTTATCATTCCCATTTTCGAGATGGAAACACTGGGACAACATAGACCATTATCAGAAAGGACCAAGTTTACCTGTAACTGCTAAGAAATGCACCTGAGGTCTGGAAAATGGAGCAAGCATTCCTTCCACTTTTCCCAGTCACCTTTTCATCTACTTACCACTTCCTGATACCAAAAGCTGTGTCAGTTTCCCGTGATTTCTGTAATAAACTGCTGCAAACCGGGTAGCTTAAAACAACAGAAATTTATCCCCTGAAGTTCTGGAGGCAGGAAATCAAATCAAGGTGTCAGTAGGGCTGCCCTCCCTCTGAAAGCTCTAAGGGGGAATCCATCCCTTGCTTTCTACAGCTTCTGGGAGCTGTCAACATCCCTTGGCTTGTGGCCTCATCTCTCTCTGCTACATCATCAAACTGCCTTCTCCTCTGTGGGTTCCCCCAAAACTTCTCTCTGGTCATCTCCCTTCCTTCTTGTATTCCTGGTCTTCCCCACAAGATTCTCAGCTTCACCCTGTCCCAAGTCCTTGAGCCTGCGAATACCATTTCACGCGCCCACCCCGGCAATCCGCGTTACCCGTCTGATCGGCTCTGGATCTTAACAATCTTCAAAATGTGGTCCTTGGAAGCAGACTCAGATTTCTTTTGCGATTGTTGGTTGTTTCATCACATAGCTAAAGGCTCTTTCCCCATCCAGAGTGAAGACAGAGAGCAATGGACGAAGAATGCAAAGAGAGGTGGAGAAACCTGACATTCTTTTTTCACACCGACTTATGTTATTTTCCTACTGATTAATCTAAGGGAAAATTCATTAAATTGGCTCAGCACACCACTTTCAAGGCTCTTGACATCCTGGACTTCCCTTTAGCACCACTGAAGGAGAAGAACTAATTCTCAGGGAGGAGAGAAATCACATGTTGAGAAAGTAAATCAATCCTTAAAAAATATTCTCTTTCATAGGACTTCCCAATCCCTCTCTCCTCAAACCTCAGAGAGGGACAGACGAGGAAGTTCCTACTCTTTAAACTCACTGTGATGTGCCCTTTAATTCAGGAAAGCAAAGTCAGGACCACAAATGATCCCTTCATGGGACAACATAGCCATTCTGTGTTTAGGTGCCGGCTATTCATTAAGAACATAACTTGGCAGGGCAGGTAATTAAATAACAGAGCAGAAGCTACTGGAAAAACTGAATGGCACAGTGGACTAAAACTCAAGCCTGCAGCAAATGGAAACATAATTTTGCTCTGTGAGGTACCCACCCTTGAGTTTCACTTTATTGCAAAACAGGCCCGATTTCAATCAAATATTTTATATGTACACATATATCTTTGTACTTTGAAAATGAGAACATATTCATATTCTTAACTGGTATTAAGTTTACTGTGTTGGAGGTTTCATTTGCATAATAAAATGCTATGCAAGAGGAGATGAGGGTTAATCAAAGGGTTTTATCACTCTTTTTAATTATCTTTATGATGCCAGAACAAGATGTAAATTTTAATTCTACCTTGTTAGCTAGCAGATTCCACCAAACTTTGGATATCCTAATCATCTGTCATTTTTAATAGGCACAGATGCCAGTGATTTTAGCAAACTAAATGCCCTAAATATTTATTGTAAGCTATATTAATTTGATTGATATATCATTTAATATAATTTAGCAATTATTAATGTTAAACATAAGGTTCCCGTGAACACCCCAGAGAGAGGCCCCTGTGAATTTCAATTCCCCCCCTCTTGTTTTTCTTCCTTTTTCCATTTTTTTTTTCTTTTTTAAATTTGTATAAATTTAAGGGATACAAGTGTAATTTTGTTACATGGATATACCGTACAGTGGTGAAGTCGGAGTTTCTAGTGTATCCATCACCCACATAATGTACATTGTACCTATTAAGTAATTTCTCATCATCCAACCCTTCCCATCCCCCCACCTTCCGACTCTCCAATGTCTATCGCTGCGCACTTTACGTCCATGCGTACACATTATTTAGCTCCCATTGCTAAGTGAGAGCATGCTTCACTTGACTTTCTGTTTCTGAGCTGTTTACCTTAAGATAATAGCTTTCGGTTCCATCCGTATTGGTAAAAAAAAGACACGAATCATCCTGTTCTTTCTCAATCCACAGTTGAAAACCTTCCCTGTTTACACGCCCCTCTCTTTTTTCCCTCCTTTTCCCATCAAATCTGTAGCCACCGCTTGCAATTTGTGTGTGGTTATTTTTCATTGACCCCCACACTCTCTTAAGTTTCTGGAAGGATACAGTCAGGTGTTCTTAGCCCACAGACAGGAGAAGGATTTTCAAGGCACTGGCAGTAGGAGAACGTCTCTGCACGTGTTGGGTTTATCTGCTAGACTCATCATAGAGAAGCCCAGTGGAGTCTTCATCCCAACCTGAGGGGTCAAGGCAAGTCCTGGAGACCACATTTAAATGAGTACATTGATGAGGAGTAAACACCAAAGGCGGCTTCTCTGGGCTCTGCGAGATGAGCCCTATTGCGGAAAGAGGTGGCTGCCGTTGTCTGCTGCTTCTGCGCATTAAGCTGGTCGAAGTTGGGGATTTGAAGCCAGAATCAGAGAGGCTAAGGGAGCGGCCAAAGCAATCCTGGCTGGTGCAACGGGTTAGTGAAACTAGGTGATTCTCGCACCCCTGCAATGGGGCTTTATACAGTGTGAAAAGCGGTGTGCTGTAAATTAATCACGGGATTTGCCATGCCTGCCATAGGATCCCAGCTCTGATCTGTTACTAGCTGTGCCACCATGGGCAAATCACTGATCTTCTCTGAGCTTCAGTTTCCTCAATGTGAAAAAAAAAAAAAAAAGGATCATGATATTGACCATGAGTTTTGAATAACATCAAACATGTGCAGGCCTTGCATGGATTCTGGCGGAGAGTAGGTGCTTAATGACAGTAGCAGGGTTCTTCTTACCATACCAGGGGTGAAGCTTCTGCAGATTTAGGAAGCCAGGTATAAAATGATTTGGGCGTACAAAGAGCATTGGACTGGAAGGAAAAAAAACCTCTCAACTCTAGCCCTGACTGATGGGCACTCTGAATAGTCTTGGACCAATTCCTTCCCCTCTACCTGGGACTCAGTTTTCCCTTTGTGAAATAGGAAAGCAAAGTCAAAGATGGCAATACTGCGAGAAAGTAAATGACAGCAAGAAATGAAGCGGGGTGGGACATATCTCCCCCCATCTCCATGTCCCCAGTAAAGTTGCATTTTTCAACTGACACCAGGTGAAAAGGGAGATAAAACAAGAAGGGCTGGTCTTTGAATTCCAAAAGTATTAATTTATCACACTGATATCCATTAGACATCTGATATCTAAAAATGTAAATATAAAAACAGGAAGACAGCTGCAAGTCTGCTGCTCCCCTTACAAACAATCTCTGCACAACATTTTCTAGGAAAACTAACTCCAGATCGCTCACAACCGGGGTAAAAAGGGCTCCCTTGGTTCTTTGCAGTGTGGTATTTGTCTTGACCCAGTGACAGCTGTCTATAAGCAATAATGAGGTAGAAAACTGACGATTCTATTTCTCCCTATCTGATATATAAAATCTAGAATTTAGGAGTTATCTTGGAGAAAGAGCTGAACACAAGGCTGGAGGCAAAACCAGATTTGGAGTGACTCCCAAACTGGCATTCTTTAACCCATGTAAGGGGACACAGCTCTCAAACTAATTTTGTCCCACCTCTAATCACATCACACTCTGCTTCATCTCTTTCAAGAAGGTCCACTTGCCATTTTAGGGTACAGCTGCTCAGAGAGACGCATGAGACCCTCCATGATCTAGCCCATCGTATTTCTTTATCCTTGCTCTTACCACTCTCTCCCTCTCTATTCTCCACCAAGTGATCTGTTTGCTATTCCCCAAATACCTCCAGGCCATTGTCTTTACTATCCCTTCTCCTGGAACACTCTTCCTGCATCTCTCCACTATGATGTGCTTACCCATTTCATATTAAGCACCTGTGGCAGGTAGATCTAAGATTGCTTCTACTAAATCATCACCTTCTGTTGTTCACAGCCTTGTGCCATCCACCCCGTCCCAATCCCTCACGTACAGAGTAACTTGCTTCTCACAGATAGAATGTAGCCACCTTGGGGGATGTCACCGTTGTAATTAGGCTGCAAACATTTGTGACTTCCGTCTTGCGAGCAGACTCTCTCCATTGCGTTCTCAGCTTGTACGCTGTGCAAGCTGCCATGTTACAAAAGCCCACATGGCAGGAAACTGAGAGTGATCTCTGAACCAAAAGCTGGGTAGGAACTGAGAGCCTCAGTTCAGTAGCCTGGGAGGAACTTAATCCTGCCGAACAGCCATGAAACCACAGGAGTTTAGAAGCAGATAGTTCCCCAGTGGAGCCTTGATCGCCAGCTGACACTTTGATCACAGCCCAGTGAAAAACCCTCACACAGAGGACGGAGCAAAGCCATGCCCAGATTGCTGACCCGCAAGCTCTAAGATAATAAATACGCACTGTTTTAAGTTGCCAAGTTATGAAGAAATAGGTAATGAACACGATGCCCAGGCATCATTATCTGCAGGAACCCCCCTACTCCCCCAGCCCAGGAGCCTGGGTTACACGTTCTTCTCTATATCCCAGATACTTATTCTATCACAAGATACTGTGATGACTCCATGCCATTAAATCTAAGATGCCACCAATTATAAGATGATCCATGACTATATGTACCACGGAGGAAAACTAATGCTGTCAATTAAACTATAACACATCATCTGTTGAAAAGGCATTCCAGCTTCAGAGACATTAAGATGTGAGAAAAATAAAAGTGTTGTGGAATTGATGAAATATGGTTTGTGTGTCTATTTCCTCCCACTAATTTTGGGCAATGATTATGTTTTAATCCTGCTTATCTGCTCAGTGCCTAGGTAAGTGCCTGCTGAAACCATCTCACACTGTATGTAAGTTCACTTAAAATGGATTTGTTTTTAAACAGCTGTATCAAGATATAATGTGCATGCCATGCATTCACCCATTAAAAGCATTTAATATGCACAACTCAGTGGCTTTTAATACATTCGCAGAGCTTTTAATACATCACTACAATCAATCCTAGAACATTTTAATCTCCCCCAAATGAAATGTTGTACCCCACAGCCATCACACCCTAACCATTTCCATTTCTAACCCCAACTTTAGTCAACCACTGGTCTACTTTCTGTTGCTACAGATTTGCCTATTCTAGATATTTCATAGAAGTGGAATTATATAATATGTGGTTCTTTGTGACTGGGTTATTTCTTAGCATAACACATTCAAAGTTCATAGGACCCAGCACTCTATCCCTAGATATCTAACCAAGGGAAATGAAAATTTATGTCCTCACAAAAACTTATATATGAACTTCCATGGCAACATTATTCGTAATAGTCAAAAAGTGAAAATAATCCAAATGTCCATCAACTGATGAATGGATAAATAAAATGTGGTATATCCATGCAGTGAAATATTATTCAGCCATAAAAAGAATATATTTAGGTTTGCCTTGCTCAAAGCAAGTTGTTCTCTCACTGGTTGTTGGTGTGCCCTGTTACATGAAATAATGACAACTGGCTACTTGATGAAGCATCGTTGCTGCATCATATTCTGTCTTATTCAGTGTTTTGTCTCCTCAGCATCTACTCTCCACAGGTGTTTGTTGAGTCAGTTAACGTACCTGAAATATGCAATGCCGTGTGCTGTAAGCAGTTGCTGCTTAGAGAGATAGAAGCTGTTGTCACTGGGTGTCGTGAGAGTGTGGTGGCACAAGGTGTGGGATTATCTGGAATGGAGTTTGAGCACTTGCTCTGCAACTTGTCTACTTTGTGACCTCGCAAAGGTCCCTGCATTCTCTTGGCCTCAGCTCCTTAATGTTAAAGTGTAGATCGTAACCCCTACTTCATGGGGGAGGGAGTGGTTATGAGAATCGCATGAGGACGTTTCAGAAAAGACTAAAACTTTGCACTAGTGAGAAAAGTATTACAATAGGAAAGAGATCTGAGGAAAGTCTTCCAATGTTCATTTTTAAAGCTGCCTCTGAAAACACATAAAGGATCTAGTTTCCAAGAGCATGATCTGAGGAACCCTGCAAAGGGAGATAAATGACACTGAGAGCCCTGTTTCTTAGTAGGTGACAGATGGCATCTCTTCTCCCCACATATCAACCCACTAGCCCAGGAGCTGTGGCTAGATGTCAGGGCTTTGGGCTCATGGACCACTGGAATTATAGTAGGCTACTGGGATGCAGGGAGTTATAGATGCCTATGCATGAGTGTGATATCTCTCTCTCTCTCTCTCATATTATGATTTCAGCCAAGGGCAACAACCACGTGCTTCCCTTTCTACGTAAAGCACAAACCGTAGTTAACTGCAGCACCCACTCCTGGCATAAAAACAACTGAGGGGCCATCACATCACACGCTTGACCCAGCCAAAGAGTACCATGCCTAGGTGTCATTTTGAGTGGCAGCCTTCCTATCTGCAGAAACTATAAAGCAGACTCACTCTGAGAAACCGTCATAGTTGCTGGGGCCAAGGACTCGAGCAACCTGTCACCTCACAGTCAGAGCACCCACCTCTAAGCTCTCTTTTTAGGTTATACCCCAGGAACAGGGAACAGGTGCTAAATGCTCCCGGCAATGGCGCAAAATAAGCAGCTCAGTTAAAGTTCAGAAATTCTCTTAAAGTTTCCCAAACACAGGACATGTTTGCTATGATATAGGATCTTCCTCTTGCAACAGGTATATTTTTAGTTAAAAGTTAATAAATGCTCTTTTTATAAAATAAACATGATTAGTGGTTCGGACAGGTGTATGTGTATGTGCGTGTGTATGTGTATGATTTTATAAAAGTTAAAAATAAATGTGGAGTGGAGAAAATGGATCAGATAGTAAGATTAGAATGTACCCTTTTATAGGGCTATAGGAGCCCTATATCAGCACTGTCTAGTAGAACTTTCTGTGACAACAGAAATATTCTAGACCTGTGCCATCCAGTATGGTAGCCACTAGCCACGTGCAGTTATTGAAAAGTGGCTAATGCAACAGAGGAATTGAATTTTTAATTTTATTTACTTTTAAGTCATTTAAATTGAGTTTTAAATGGCCATACGGGGCTAGGACCTACCACATTGGAAAATGCCTCCCTATGTAGACCCCGGCCTGCAACAGAGACTCCCAGTGAGTTCTCATCCTGCAGAGAAAGTGGCTTTGTCACATCCTTGGACCAGTGATTGCCAGGCTGTTCCCAAAGTCCAGGAGGCTGGGACATCCATCTCATGGTTTTTCATCATTTCCTCCATTTGCCTGTCAGTGAGTGAGTATCTATTCAGCACCTAACCCTATGTTAGACACTGAGAAATCAAATACAGAGATGGCTCCAGAAGCTCACAGTGGGAAGACAGACTAGGAACCCAGGAGTTCCATGATAGGTTTTGGGCACCAGGTGCTGGGGGAGAAGGCATTCATCCTGGGAAGGGGAAGGAGAGAAGCTGCCTGGGACAAGGAGGATGGGAACGAGCTAGCCAGGGTCAGGGGAGGTGATTCTAGAGAGAGGCTGGGCCCATGCAAACAAAGGGTCACATCATAAAATCAAGTTTCCATTGGCAACCACCACACATAGGTGCAATGAAAAAGCATGACTTGAAAAGAATATCTTTTTCTTCTTGCTAAACCTAGATATTTCTGAATATGATGCTCCATCCCACCAGACTGATGGGAAATTTAATTTCTGTGATTATCATACCTGCTATTCCAGGATCACCCCAAGTGAAGCAAAGTTCTGGGGTTCTGACATGGTCTGTCCTAGAAGCCCCGCAACCCCCGCAAAGCCCCGCAACCCTGTGCATAAGCTACATTGGTTACTATTAACGTGCTATTTGCCCTGCAACTTTCTCTGTTCCTCAAGACAGGAAGCCCCATGGCCTGCAGTATAACATCCCTTATATATGTCTTTCCTTTGCTGACACCCCTCTGGGGACCACCTGCCCCTAGGGCCACAAAGGCAGTAATGCCTTTTTGCCTCGTTTGCTGCACCTGCCCAAACCCTCATCAGCTCACCTGCCTTGGGGAGACTCCTTCTCATCTTCGTTGATGTCAATACTGTCTCCTGTTAGCATGATACACATGATCTCTTATCAGCTGGTCCTTAAACAGCCAATGCTGGTCCTAGAAATGGAAGGATGAAATGCTCAAGCCAATAATTTTTTTTCTTAATAATTCATCTGTTACAAAATATTCAGGAAATGGTATGTATTAATAGTTCAGTATAATAGGCCAGGGAGTACCTAATTCTGGAGTACTGGATTTTTAGGGTTAGGTTTAATGGATATGCCCAGGCTTTTGTTAGTAGGATTTGGCTGCCTGCATCTGAACCTTTTTGTATGTGTAAAGGATTCACCACTGTATACAATTCTTGACAGCCATCATTGTCCACCTCCCATCGAACAAACTGAAACTGCAATGGTATGGGCTGAATTATGCCCTCACAACATATTTGAAAGATACATCAAAGTCCTAACATCGGTAATTTCAGAATGTGAACTTATTTGGAAGTAGGGTCTTTGCAGGTGTAGTCAAATTAGGATGAGGTCACTAGAATGGTTGCTAATCCAGCACAACTGGCATCTTTATAAAAAAGGGAGATTTAGAAGAGACAGACACTCACGGAGGGAAGATGATGGAACAAGACACAGAGAGAGGACAGCCCTAGCCCAAGAATGCCTGAGGCTACCAGAAGCTAGGAGAAAGATCTGGAACAGACCCTTCCCTCATGCCTTTGGAGTGAGTATGGCCATGCTGACACCTTCACTTTGGTCTCCAAGGTGAGAACGGTGAGTCAATACATTTTTGTTGTTCTAAGTGACTCAGTTGTGGAATTTTGCTACGGCGGCCATGGGAAACTAATACAGCCTGTTTCTGACTTCCTCAGCCTCCCTTGCAGCTATATTAGGGTCACGTGACTGAAGTTTAGCCAATCAGGTGCATCCATCAGGACTTGAGCCAGCAAAGGGGCACAGGATCCTCTTCCATGTCAGAGATGTGCCAACCAGGGCACCAAGTCATCAGTGGTGCCCTCACTGGTCTGGTGCTGCAGCGTGAATTTGCCCAGGGTTCTGACTGTCTTGCCTTCCTTTGTTCTTGCTTGTTTCCTGGGGCTGCCAATTCTATGTGCCAACCGAGAGGCTTCCAGTAAATTCTGCCGCTGCTTAAATCAGCAAACAAGAGTGTCTTTTGCTTGCAGCTGATGACCCTGGCTGATACAGATGGGGAGCCGTGAAGGGTTGCAACGCTTCCCTGTAGCAGTGGACAGGGGCAAAGCGTAGTGTAAGTGTGGTGTCAAGTGGCTCCAGGTAGGGGGAGGGGATGAGGCTCTAGGTAGGAGCTGAGAACATGGGAGAGCCGGACAGAGAATGAGTGTGCGTAGTGTACAATGCGTGTGCATGTGTGTGGGTGTGGGTGGGTGTGCATCTACATTTGCACGTTCTCAGCCACAGACTCTGCAGAGGGACAACAGCGGAACGTGCCCGCGGGGGTGAACTTTGGTCGTCTGATAGAGCTCACTAAACAGTGTGTTCAGGCTTCAGCGGCGCTGAGCAGGGCCAACGACAGTTCCCAAGTTTGAAAAATGAGCCGCTTCACTCGCCTGGTGCTAATGCCTTTTTCGAAGAAACTTACATCTTGGAAATGTCATGACACATTGCAATCACGGAGAACACAGCCACGGTAATTGGGAGTGTTTCTTCAAGAGCAGAGCATGTCAAAGAAGATACATGGCTTGCAGCATAATTTCCCGCAACAATGGTGAGGGGTAGGAGGTGGGGGGCCAGGTGGGTGTGCTGGGAAAGCTGCCTCTGAAATAAGTCCTGGCGGGAGCTCCAGCACCTGGGACTTCTTCTGGGTGATGGAATTGCTTTGGCGTCAGGAGGACGCAGGTCCTGGTACTGGCTGGCTGCAAACTAGTTGTGAGACTGGCCATTCCTATAAATTGCTCCATGACTCAGTTTCTCCACCTTTCAAATGGGAATAATGTCACATGGGTGTGGCCACCAGATTTCAATGAACACAAACTAATAAGCATTAAGACTCCTTCAGCAGGTACTGTTGGCAGGCACTAAGCACTGTTCATGAACTAACTCACCTGAGACACGCAAGAACCTCAGGAGGTGGAAACTACAATTATCACTATGCAGAGGACAAAGACATTGAGGCACAGAGAGACTAAATATCTTTTTAAGGTGATACAGGTAGAATGTGATGATGCCAAGATTTGAACTCAGTCCAGTCTGGCGTCTGAATTCAGGACCACCACATGATTCATCACATCACATCACCGGTGCTCACGATGGATGCCACGTCATTGTGAAAGGTACAAAGTGCTGGCAAATAAGTCATGTGTTAATAGCAACAATGTTGGGACGTCTTTGAAAGAGAATAAACAAAATCAGCACGAATCTGCTTCTATCTGCAACAATTTCCAAGCAATGGTGACAAAAATAACTATCATAGTCCCCACTAAGTGCCAGGCAGTGGATACTTTCGATAAATGATCTCAGTTTTTCCTGCCAGTAACTAGGTAAGGAGACACGTTTCCAATTTTAAAGATGAGAGATTTAAAACCCAGAGTATCTTGTATTCCTAGGATCATCTCGCAAAATAAATAGCCATGACAGAATTCAAATTCAGATGGACACATGACAGGGGCTACGTTCTTTCCTCTACAACACGCTGTGATGGACCAGTTTCCCTCAAGGAACATTCGTTTAAAATATTTGTAGCTTCAGGCTCATATCTCAGAGAAAGAGAAAAGCGCAAAGATGTTAACAAGATAATGTAAATATTAACATTCACTTTAAGAGGTTAAATTACCTGGAAGCCCTCATTTCTAAAGGCCAACCTTCTCTGGTCTTCATTCTCCAAAAGCACCATAACCTTTTCCATGAGGAAATTATGCAACTGATACGTACTTTGCACAGACTTCGGGATTTGGGGGCTGTCATCTGGGGAGCAAAGAGAAGGGAGAAATCAGGCATCAACTACCTCTCCCGTTAAATGGCGGTAGTATTTCCTACACGGAGATCCTTTATGGCATCAACTATTAATGTCAATAAATCCAGTGACTGGACATAGTAGGTGATCAATTAACAAATCATAAATAATCAGGGTTAGTGGAGAGTACTAAGTGAAATAACTTATTTTATAAAAGGCTTGGCTGAATTCCTGATAATGCTAGATGCCTAACAAATATTTCCCTCTCCCTCCATCTGTAATCCATCTTGCCCAATAGGGTATATGACTTTTGTATTACAACTCGCCCGATAGGTGCACTTTTGCATACCCGACTTATGAGGTCAGGTACTTTTCCTTGTCCCCAGCATAGCTCAGCACCAAGCAAAGAGCATGGCATTCAACACAGGCTCAACAACTGTTGTGATGAAAGGAAGGTATTTCTTCATCTTCTTCCTTTCTTCTCCAGCTTTGTAAATATATTCTGAGCATCAAACCCAGATGGTTTCTATGTTATTATTTTCATGAGCTAGAGCTTTTCATTTGGGGATTATTTTTAGCTGTTACGTACAATTTTGTGATCATACCTACAAGATCATCCTCCCACTTACCAAACGCCACCCTAAATTCCACTATCTCTAATTCTACTTTTGGGCAATAACAGGTGTTCTCCTTTTTGCAGGAAAAAAGCCTCGTCTTAGAAGGCAGCTGTCTCAGCCTCCGTAGATTACCGCGAGAAAAGAGGTGTGGTGTGAGGTGAGATTTCATGGAGGTGGTTCTGTGCAGCAGGCAGGTGTTTTCCACCTGATTCCTGAGTAGTTCAATGCAATAGATATTAATTCAGCATCTATTCTGTGCTGGATACCATGCCAAGTGCAGGTTTTCATAGAGAGGAATAAAACATGCATTCATTCAACAGACGTGAATTAAGCACCTACTATGTGACAGGCACTGTGCTGAGCTCTGGAGACATACAATGAGCTACATCGACACACGTCATGCCATGGGACACTTACAGACCCAATTGCACTTCACATCCAATTGCCACATAACAAAATATGAAATCATGATTTTCGTCCTTTAAAAACAAAGAGCTGGCCGGGTGTGGTGGCTCATGCCTATAATCCCAGCACTCTGGGAGGCCGAGGCGGGAGGATCGCTTGAGGTCAGGAGTTCGAGACCAGCCTGAGCAAGAGCGAGACCCCATCTCTACTAAAATTAGAAAAATTAGCTGAGTGTGGTGGCACATGCCTGTAGCCCCAGTTACTGGGGAAGCTAAGGCAGGAGGATCCCTTGAGCCCAGGAGCTGGAGGTTACAGTGAGCTGTGATGACGCCAGGGCACTCTAGCCTGGGTGACAGCGCTTTTGTCTCTGTACCAAAAAGAAAAACAAAACAAAACAAACAAAAAAACCCAAAGAGCCTTGGAGCGTATAAAACAAAACAACCATGCCATCCTCCCCCCAAAAAGTTCCAGAAATTCCAGAAAGTTCCAAAGCCCTTTCACTGAAAACTGGGTAAAGAATCTTCTGAGCCGAGTGCTCAGGTACATCATCTTGAAAGACAAATTACCAGTAATCCAGTTAAATTTTAAATAGCATTATCTAAATGAAAAATATCAAAGTATGAGATATCCCAGCAAGAATAGCTCCAATTTCCTGCCTGGATGCTAAGGAAGGAATAGACTGTTTAATATCATCTTGATAACATTTTTATAGGTTCATGTTGGCCCATCAGATTGCAATTTGTCACCTGCTATCTAACAATTTTCTAATTCTTCATCACTTTACAATGTAGAATAATAGGCGCAGAATTTCGAGGCTTTTTTTAATAATAGAAAAAAGAAAGGCAGAATAAAAGTTAGGGGCTTTATTTCTACCAAGTGATGTTTTTCCTGGTTAGAATAAGAATGGTTGCCAATAATTCAGACACATATGGTATTGAGCTCATTTTACTTTTTTCCCACTGAATTCATTTGTGAAAAAGATAACACAAAATGAATAAGAAAATCCCCAAGTCTCTCTTTTCCTCACCTCCCACCCTTCCCAAAAGTTGGGGGGCGTGGCAGGCAATCGTGAGAAGACACATGTAGAGATGTTTAGTACAAGGAGACCGGCGTGGCCACGAGCTTGGGTTTGAATCCAAACTCAGCCACTTAAAGCAGCCTCCAATCCACACAGCTCTTTACTGCATCAGTAAAATCGGGAAAATGATTCCTACTCACAAGGTTCTTAGGATAACTGGGGCTAAGCTGTGAAGTCTACTGCAGAATGGGAAATACTACAAGCACTCAGGAAACTACAGATTTTTATGTTACAGCTAGTGTTCCATATCTTAACTGAACTTTGCACCGCGACTCCTTGAAAATGTTGTCTCTGATTTTCCTCCTCTATTTTCTTTGCATCACCACTTGACTGACTGACACTGGTAGACAGACAACGAGGTCACCTTGTAAGGACTGGCCATCTGCTCTCATACAATGTCATGGATATGCTGATAACTCAAAGTTAGACTTCCAGTCCAGAGCTCTCCCCCAAATGCAAGACTCATATATATTAATATATACGTAGAGATCCCTTTTTATTATCTCTATTTGGAAGCCCAATTAACATCTCAAACTCAACATTTCCAAAACTAAATTCTTGGTTCCCCCCTTGCCCCCTGCAAATCCTGCTCTATCCATAGCCTTCCCACTCAGTTGAGGACAAGTCCATTCTTTCAACTGCTCAGAACAAAAACTCCTAAAGTCATCCTTAATTCCTTTCTTATTCAAGCACCCCACTTCCAGTCCACCAGGAGGGAAATCCCACGGGCCCCACCACCTTGCCAACCCAGAACTCGGCAGAATGAGGGCCACGTAGCTCTGTAGGAGAACAAGGAATTCAGCAAAAACTCTACACGAAGTATCTGGGTGTTTGGCTGACTCTGTTGACAACTGCCCAATGACATAACTTGTCCTTGCTCTCTGGTTTCAGTTGTAATGAACACTACATTAACCAGTTGGTGTGTTCAACCATCACGCGCCTGTTTTGATACAGGAAAGAAACGGCGCGACTGTTTTTTTCTTCAGTCGTCAGCAACTAGAGGAGGGAGAAGTTAGCTACTGGGGGGGGCTGCAGAGAGGCTCTGCTTGGTTTATCAGCCGTTGTGCCCTGGAGGTGGTACCAGTATCCTAGGGACTAGAGAGGTACCTGTCAAGGTGCAATGGTCATATTTCTGTTCCTTACCTTCTGAAATGCCATCTCCTAATTGCTATTGGCAAAGAACCAAGCATATTCCCCTAGTATTTAATAAATGATTATTTATTATTAAATATCTGGGAGAGAGAGCAGGATAGATATGTCATTTTGGGTATTCCAAAACCCAAATATTAATGTATGTGCATGCATGCGTGGGTGAAGCTTTTTGAAAACACCCTTCTTGATTATTTTATTTACTTATGTTTACAAAATAGTTTACAAAACTCTTTTACTACATGATTTCACTTGATTCTTAGAGTAATCTTGAGGATCTATTACTATTTCCATATCAGATATGATTCTCTTACTCTGCTGTAGCTTTTCTTTCTTTTATAGCATATGTCACCACTAACATGACACTTAAGGTTTTTGTTCATTACAGGGATTGCATATTTTCTCTCTTTGGTGGTGGAATAAGAATAAAAATCTTTTTTTACTTCCATCATTAATCTCAAATGTCTAGAATATTTCCTAGCACATAGTAGGCACACAACAAATCTTTGCAGAGTGAATGAATGTGAGTTTATCTATCAAATGTACATCAACATTTACATCATCATCACCACCCAAGACTATAACTTCCTCTGGACCTCTGCTTTTCTGTTCCCTCTACGTAGTACTCTTTTCCAGGGTGTACCTAGTCCCTCCTTAATACTGACACCTCAGTTAAAAGGTTTGATGCTCCTGAAGACCTGATAAATTCAATTATTAATCAGACAACGAAAGCCTAAATGCATCATTTCTCTACTTTCTATTATCTCTCAGGAAGTTCAGAGCTAGAGGCATTGCTCAGTCCAATCATGAGTTCATTCTTTCCTTTCCTTCTACCCACATTCCTTTATTCTATGTGCCTGTGTGCTTTCACACTCATTACTTTTTTAAAAAGTAAGTATAGATAGGATCAACTAAATGTAGATTCCATACAAAGTAAGATAGTACCAAACGAGTTCTCTTTATACCAAATTGTGATCTCCAAATTACAATTCTAAACAAACAAACAAACTGTAACACTATACTAGATGTTTCATGTGTGTTAGACATACCATGACTCCCTGTTGTATAATCCCTGCCCCTCTTCTCCAATTTATGTGATCTCACTGGCTCTTGAAAGTATTGAAGTTTTAAGCTCCTGGTCTAGATGTCAGATAACGTCTGAGACTTGATGGCATGGGCTGGAAGAGTGTAGTAAATGGATCTTTTCGGGCTTAAAAGGGACATTTGTGAAACAGAGAGCTCACACTATGGTGCATATAGGGACACTCTAAGACCTTAAAAAGCCATCTAGTCCACTGCTTTCCCTGTGTCCTCTCTCCCCCCACACACATACTCACTACTAGCATGTTCACAGCTTCACATGCAACAACACCGCATCCTGGTTGTCCAGAGCAGGCACTTAACCTTCAAACGGTGCAGCTGATTGTATTGTGTTCACTCTGCAAGACTCCAGTGCTGCTGAGAAGCAAAGATCTGGGGAAAGCTGATGAGATGCCTGCTTTCTCCCCGCCTTTGTTATGTAGATGAGCTTCCATTTTATTTTTGGTGTTTCAGTTGAATCCTGAGCATTTTAATAGTTGTAAAGCTTCGCTGAACTTGAGAAGAGCTTAATATCCGAGATGTTAAATCGGCTTGGCAATAGTATCTAGCAGAAAATGAGGGTCTCATTCTTAGTTCTCCTTTTCCTCCTTCATAATGAAGAACTGATTTTCACTATTAATGCGACTCTCACGTGAGCAGCTCTGCCGTGGTCCAGGGTAATTCATCATTAATTAATGTGCCATCTTTTCAGCCTTGTCCCCATTTAATCATGAGAGCTGGTGAATATTGGAGCTAAGGAGCAGCTGATGGTTGGAATAACGCAAGGAAAATATTAACCCTTGGCATTGTTCAGGGTGGGAATTATTGTTCCCTTGGAAAATTGTGAGGATGCAAAAAATTGTTAAGTCCCGTGAGTGCCATGGGACACCTGCTACCTATACTCTGCTGCTCTGATCTCTGCTGATCTCTGGCTTCTTAGAGACTCTCTACTAAACAACCTCAGGATTCATATTTTTGTTCCTTTTTCATGGGACCCTATTTGAACAACTTTTGAAAATTATATGCTAATTTTGCTCATTTTTTAGGGTTTTCTAATGTAGTAAAATATACATAAATAGAATTTGCCATTTTAACCTTTTTTAAGTGCACAGTTCAGTGGCATTAAGTACATTCACATTGTTGTGCAACCACCACCACCATCTGTCTCCAGAATGGCTTTCATCATCCCAAAATGAAGCTCTGTACCCACTAAACAATAATTCTGCATTTCTCCCTCCCCCTCAGCCCTGGTAACCATCATTTTACTTTCTGTCTCTATGAATTTGACTATTTTAGGTACCTCATATGAGTAGAATCACACATTTGTCCCTTTTGTGTCTGGGTTATTTCACTTTACGTAATGTCTTCAAGGTTGTAGCATGCATCCAAATTTCATCTTCTTTTAAGGCTAAATAATATTCTATTGTATACATGCATGTATGTGTGTGTACCACATTTTTAAAATCTATTCATCCATCAATGGACATCTATGTTATTTCTACATTTTGGCTTTTGTGGATTTAGTGTATAAATATCTCCTTGAGTTTCAGCTTTCAGTTCTTTTGTGTATTTACCCAGAAGTAGAACTGATAGATTGATTATATGGTAATTATATATTTAATTTGGGGGGGGGAAATGCCTGTTGTTTTCCATAGTGGTTGTACCATTTTATATTCCCACCAGCAATGCACAAGGGTTCCAATTTCTCCACATCCTCATTGGCACTAGTTTCTGGGTTTTGTTTGATAATAACCATCCTAATAGGTGTGAAGAGGTATCTTGCTGTGGCTTTGAATTGCATCTCTCTGATGATTGGTCATAGTAAGCAGCTATGCGGGCTCGCATTGGCCAGTTGTATATCTTCTTTGGAGAAACCTCTATTCAAGTCATTTTTCCTTTTTTAAATTGAGTTTTGTTGTTGTTTATAGGAGTTCTTTTTATATTCTGCATATTCATTTCTTGTCAGATAGATGATTTGCATCTATTTTCTTCCATTCTGTAGGTTGCCTTTTGACTGTTGATAGTGTCCTTTAAAGTATGAAAGTTTAATTTTGACGAAATCCAATTTATCTATTTTTTTCTTTTGTTGCCTTTGCTTTTAGTGTCATATCCAAGAAATCATTGCCAAATACAATGTCATGAAGATTTTCCCCTATCTTTTCTTCTAAGAGTTTTATAGTTTTAGCTCTTATAGTTAGGTTTTTAATTCATTTTGAGTCCATTGTTATATGTGGCACATGTAAGGTAACAGTTGAACGTCATTGTTTTGCATTAGGATATTCAGTTTTCCTAACATCATTTTTGTAAAGACTGTTCCGTCCCGCATTGAATGATCTTGAAATCCTTATTAAAAATCATTTAACCATATATGCAAGGGTCATTTTGGAGTGTTATTGTACTTTTGGTAGCATAGGAAAAATGCGCGGGCATTTATGTTCACACAAACTTGGATTTGAACCCCTATTCTGCTACCTAGTAGCTGGGCAAGCTTGGGTAAGTTAGTCAACCTCCCTGAAATTAATTTTGTCATCAGTCAGATGGGTATGGTGATGCCTGCCTCTTAGGGTTGTTGTAAAGATTATGGAAATTAAAGTGGTTGGCACACGGTAAATGTCCACTAAATGATTGCTACATTTAAAACCTCTCTACGCTTTTGTTTCCTGTCTGCATAATGAGGAAATTAACACTTACTACATAAAACCTAGTTCACTGGTTAGTGAGGATGAACAAAGAGGGAAAAGAAGAACATCTGGCACAATGCCAACTATAAGAATATTTGCCATATTGGCATGACTAATTTGAATAGAAGTATTTTTGTATAGCTTCAGATACAACTTTGAGATTATTTGCACTCTTATTTTCTTGCTAAGCATCATGTATATCCAACAATTGCTTTCCATCCCTGAGATTTACACCATTCCTTCATCTGACACTTCCCATGCCCAACCGGCAAAGATTTAAATTCAGAGATGCCTTATGTCCATATTACATTACAACAAATTTTTTTTTTCTATTTTGATGTGGCTATCTAAAAAGTGCTTGCACTGATGGGCGTAACCAAAATCCTCTTATTAATTAAAAAACAAATGGCAATACCATGTTCTAACAAGGATAGAGAGCAACCAGCACTATCACACCTCACCGATAGAATTCAGGTACAGACACTTTAGAAATTAGTTTGGCATTTTCTTATCAAAGTAAACATGTATTTACCATACCTGTAATCCTGGCACTCTGGGAGGTTGAGGCGGCAGGATCATTTGAGGTCAGGAGTTCTAGACCACCCTGAGCAAAAGCGAGACGCCATCTCTACTAAAATAGAAAAATTAGCCAGGCATGGTGGCACACGCCTGTAGTCCCAGCTACTTGGGAGGCTGAGGCAAGAGGATCACTTGAGCCCAGGAGTTTGAGGCTGCTGTGAGCTAGGCTGATGCCTCTAGCACCGGCCACAGAGTGAAACTCTGTCTCAAAAAAAGGAAAAAACTTATATTCATACAAAAGTCTGTATTCAAATGTTAATGGAAGATTTATTCATAATTGCCAAAAACTTAAAACAACCCAAATGTCTTTCAACTAGTGAATGAATAAACAAACTATAATATGTTCACACAGTGGAATACTACTCAGAAATAAAAAAGAATAAACTACTGACACATGCAACAACATGGATAAATTTCAAAGGCTAAATTATGCTAAAGGAAAGAAGCCAGACTTAAAAACCAACAAACTTATGGTTCCATTTATCATAATATTCCAGAAAAGGTAAATATTTAGGGATGGAGAATAGATCATTAGTTTCTAGGAGCTGGGGGTGGAGGAGGGGGTAGCCCATAAGGGGTATGGAAAAAATTAGCAGGTACTTGATTTTGGCAATGGCTATATAACTATGGGCATTTTTCATAATTCGTGAAGCTGTACAAAAAAAAGATGAATTTTATTATATATAAATGATGCCTCTGTTAAAGAAAAATGAAAAAATCTTATTGATTTTCAAAAAATAAGTACTCAAAATATGAAACTCAGATGTTCACCCCTGGCTATCTTATGTATATATTATTCCCAACTAAATAGTGTCCTTTTTGCATCAAATGCATAGTCCTCTGTTGAACTTTTGCTCCAAACCCTGGTGCACTTGTGGAAATTTTGAAAAGGCTCCATGCTTCAGTGCTACCATTCACAGAGAAGAATCCATAAAGAGTCCACGCTATTTACAAGATACCAGGTCCCAATATTTCATGAGGCATAGTTTATTACATGGTTGCCAATTCTTTTATGTTTGTGAACTGCTACATATGACTGGGGACTCCGACAGTTACAATTTGTCAACAACTGCTCCCAGTGTCTTTACTTCATTTTAAGTGTTGCATGTTTCATTATGAATGGTGAGCTAAACATATCTATAACTTTGATAACTCCATTCACTTTGTTAGTAATGGCTTCCCGAGCAGTTATAACATAACAATAACCATACGGAGGATAAATATTTCATAAGGAATCCATTATTATTTATTTATCATTTATAACATGTGTTCCAAAAGCATTACAGAATATTTATTAAACATTTATAGATAATTTTATGCTACTACTAGCATGTGATATAAATCCATTATTAATTCTCTTGAATTGTTGATGGATTGAGCTCAAAAATAAAGCTGTATCAACTGGGGTTTTTGCCAATAAAGTGGGGGGAAAAAAAGAAAGAAAGAAAAAGTCTCCTGCTTTTTGAGACTTTCAGAGACACGGTATGGTTCCCTCAGAAGGTGCATTTGTTCATTGCAGTTGTGAGTTCCAGAAATCTCTTAGCCATCCAGAACAAACACACACTGATAAGAAGTGGACTAAGGAAAACAACTGTTCTTAAAGTGGCTACTTCTTAGTAGTTGCTGCTTTGAAAACTGCCTACAGTTGCACATTCAGCCCATCAGCTCCAGTTCACATCAGGTGTCCTAGCAGCTCAGGGAACAGATTTCCTCAAAGCAGGAGTTAAATTTCAGGGCTGTTCTTCCTCTGTATTTCTTCTCTTTGACCTTGATTGCACTTCAGCACCAACTTCTGGAGACCCTACCCTGTTTCCTTTATCAAGCCTCAAGCCTGGCTGTTTGAAATGCTAAAGTCTCCTGCATGAATAGTCATTTCCCTGAAGCGAGGATGTTTTTGTCAAATTGGTCCTGCATTTCTGCTGCCCTTTATTTGATCAGAGGACCTCTGCATTCAGCACTATATATCCTGGAAATAAATTGTTATTCGTCGTTTTTGGTTTCTCTTTATCAAGATTATTTTTTTCTTCTTTTTCCCCCTCCTTCCTTGCAACTGCTCTTTTTGTAACTATGGAGATTTGATAAGGTTTCCAAAGTCTTAGGTCAGCACAAAGTAACCATGTTTATAACAAAAACAAATGCATACAGTGCAAAGAGTTATCTTTTTTCACTTATAATGACTCAAGCTTTGCCCTGCAACCTGTAAATGAGCAGGTTAGACTTGCTGTATGGGTTTGTTCTGGTTAATTTCTCACTCTGGCTAATACTGACATTAACCAGGCAATTTTGAAAAATAAAAATTAATATGCTCAGAAAAGTATAAAATGGACAGACACACTTTGATCATATTCACAGCCAAATAGCTGGCCATGATCATATGCATGCCAGGTGGAAATTCTAGTTTTAAAAACTTTAAACGCTATGGAGGAAAGAGTAATATAAATGTGATTTTTCAGAGTAATGTACGAAAATTAAATCAAATGTAGAGAGAGTTTCTAAAGATTCAATAAAGGTAGCATATTCTTAGATGCAGACCCCCAAACCAACAGATCTCTCCCGGTTTCATATGCATCAATTGGATTGTACATCAAATAATCAGCAGACCAAAGTCAAAATTCACCAGGAAATGTGGACCATTGGTGCTACCATCAAAAGTGTGGAGAGTTAGCAATCCCTCTCCTGGGCATATACCCAAAGGAAATGTCTTTGCTGACTGGTAAAGACATCCACACTTCCATGTTCATTGCAGCATTATTCACAATAACCAAGATATGGAAGCAACCAAAGTGTCCATTGATGAATGAATGGATAAAAAAGCCATCATATATACACATATATATACTCACACACACACACACATATATATGGAATGGAATATTATTCAACTTCAAAAAAGAGAGATCTTGTCATTTGCCAAAACATAGATGGATCTGGAGGACATTAAGCTAAGTAAAATAAGCCGGACACAGACAATAAAAATACTGCATGAGCTCACTTCTTATGTGTGGATTGGAACCCACACAGAGATAGAGAATAAAACAGTTGTTACCAGGGTAGGGGGTAGGGCTGAAGGAAATCTAGGTCGAAGGATACAAAGTAGCAGATAAGATGACAAATCTAGAGATCTAATGTACGACATG